>ML436445.1:0-28018 GCA_005239525.1 Nicotiana knightiana
CCCAGATTTATATTTGCAACGCCCGTTTAGTCTTTATAGAAGACATAATTGAGCGTGATCAAACACTCCACTCCCCTAATTACCCTACTATTGTGACTTTTCAAACTTTGTGCCATAAATATATATGTTGTTGTGATTAGCTGAATTATGTGCAACTCATTGTAATAGTTGAATTATGTGCAAATTTGTGGATTTAACCGAACTATGTGAGGCTTGTGGAAGTAATTGAATTATATGTTTCTTGTTGAAATGATCGGGTTATGTGAAAGTTGATAGAGTAACTAATAATGTGTGGAGTTGGTTAAAATGTGTTTCGGGGGCTCTCTGATAGGTAGATAGGCCTAATTACAAAGGAAACTCTGGCAAAATTTTCAGGAAATATCAGAGTTAGTAAATATTTGGGGGTTGGCATGTTTTGTGTTCTCTTAACTAAGTGATTCCCCGATCCTCATTCGAGGACGAATGATTCTAAGTGGGGGAGAATGTAAAGACTCGTAAAATTTCATGGCTAAAAATAATTCCCAAATAGGTCCCCGTGTTGTTATAACTGCAGAAATTCTTAAAATGGACCCCCTTTGAGTAAAAAGTATCCTGGGACTTTAGAGGATACAATTTTCCAGATTTGCGCAGGTCTGTGGTCCACTATGCGATTGCAGATCAGGTATGCGGACCGCATAGTGGTCGCATACTTGGATAGTTTGCTGTCCATTTTGAGGACAACTATGCGGCCTAGAATGCGATCGCATTTCACTAATGCGGGCCGCATAATTGCCGCATTCTTGCACCTTGATTTTTGCATAGGGAGTTATGCGACGCACTTTGCGATCGCATAACAGGTATGCGAACCGCATAGTGGTCGCATACCTGGGCAGTCTACTTTTATTTTTGGCCCATTTGAGGGCCAATTATGCGACAGGAATGCGGACCGCATAGCAGGAGTGCGATCGCATTCCTGACCGCATTTCTGATTCGGGACTGTTAAAATTCTAATTTTATACCCCACCCCCAGTTCATTAAAACACATACCCCTTTCATTTTAAGCTCATTTTCTGATAAATTAGAGAGGAGAGAGTGGGTTCTAGAGAGAGAGTTCCAACTTCATCAAATTTGTTCCTCCATCACTGCTCAGACCTGGAATTGATCAAGTAGGACACCATTTTCTTCACTACAAGAGTTAAGCTTCTACCCTATCAAATTTTAGTGAAAAGGGGATTTCATAAATTGCATATAATTAGAATACCCCCATAAGATGAACCACATTGGGATGCAGGAAATATGGTTGATGAAGTATTGTATCGTCACTAGGTGAATCAAGCAAATAACTTCAGATGTTCCCGATGAGACGTGAACCTAACAATAATGTATTACGTAAGAGGTTTCAAGTTATCAATGGTAGATTATAAATCAATATTAAGGTGAATCAACAATAGGCGGATAAAAGTTCCAAAGTATGAGATGAGATTAGGTCATCATTCTTAAGATGAACAATAAAGGAAGAACTAAAGGACTTAGATTTATACAGATAGGATAAGCAGCAAGAGAGTAACCTGGAGTTGGGTTAAGCCGAAGTAAGTGTTATGGTAAAACCTACTGAGATGTAGTAAAGCCATAAGGATAGAAATACAAGGCTTCATAACAAAATATAGCAACAGTGGTAAGTTCGACAAAGTACCAAGTGAAGAACTTCAGTACACCTATATACACTGGGAGGAACAACTTATCATAGTTCTATATATGTTCCCAAAGTGAGGCCTAGAGATTGGCTAAAGAATGGAGGAAAAGGACAGAAGAGTTGGAAGGCTGCATGACAGAAGGTTGCAACAGTTACGAGATTGGAAGAATTCCCACAACAAGTTGTGGTGTGAGAAAGAAGCCTAAAATGGGGAATGCCCTGGCCTGTGGATTTATTCAAAGAACAGTTACCTAGATGGAATGGACAACATTAAAATATTCATAACAGCTATGGTATATAAGATAGATAAGCACATCATCCAACATTCGAGGATGAATGTTCCAATAGGGGGAATGATATTACACCCCATGTTTTCGTACGTAAGAGTATGTTGTAAGTTAATTGATGTAAGCTCAGAAATGAGATCACCTTTGAAAGTACATAATGTAATTTAATCATGTTACCATGAAGGTTACAAATATTTAAGATCATGAATAACAAGTAACAAGAGGGTTGGAAGTCTTAGAAGCCAAACGAATTGAAGAAAATAAGTCTCGTCAAAAGTCGACCAGTTGGGAATGTTATAATATGTACATTTGGGGTGAGACCAGGGTGATTAACATAATAAGTAGGTTATTCTATGAGTTATTTTAGTCATATAATAGTCGTTTGTTATTTTTTGAAGTCAAGCGAGCTGTGAAACAAAAGCTTGCAAAGGTCATCACAAGTTACATTCATAAATATGTTGAAAATTAGGTCAAATGTAGCCGAGCTTTTATACCAATGTACTTGGAATTACAGGATTATCCACATAGAAAATTGAATATCTATGACTCTAGTTCTAAGTCATTAAACCTCTCATCGACACGACATTGGAGTAGAGAGATACTTGCAGTTTTGCGAGACTACGCATACTGCATAGGTGATAAGTTGGTGTGTCACTAAATCTTTTTGAGCAATACATTTCGTGTATTATATGAGGTATTTTTGGAACATAATACATAAAAAAATTGAAGGTAATGGATGTAGTTTCTAACTCTCTTAACTGTTCTTTCATATGACATCCAGATAAAAAGATATAAGCGTTGGAAGAAGGGCCAATGCTAGGGTGCCAAGCTAGCACCTCTTTGACTTTTCAGAAGTTGATATATATATATATATATATACGTTTTAAATCGTCTTTCTCTTCATTGATCATAGAAAACGAACATATAACCCCCATAAACTCACCCTTAAGCTCTCTACAATGGTTCCAAAGAAGATTAACATCCCTGGTACCAAATAAAGAAGCGATAACATTAGAACGACCCCTACGACGTAAGTATCGCTATATCGCCTCTCTTTTTCTTTGTACTTTGAGTTTTAGAAGGTACTTCATCTTTAATAAAATTCCTACTTTCTGTATTTAAGTTTTTAAATATAAAGGAAGGCTGATAAATTCATTTCCTAATAGTTAGAACTCATGAGACGGTGATTGGAAGCCCTGAGTTCGATTCGATTTATTTCACTTTTAGTGGACTGTTTTGTAGTCCACTCGTGTTGCCATATTGTGCTGGTGATTTATGGAGTTTGGAAGGATAAAGGGCGTGGAGAAATGCCACATGTTGTAGGGTAGTGGGTTGGTTGCTCGTTGTTGCAATTTCAGGCTAATTAATAACTTGTTAATTGGGTGAGTTATGGTATGTTTGGGTTTTTTGTTGTATTAAAGGTCATGAATTGTAGTTATGTTTTTTTTTAGTTGTTGGTTGTGTTGTGTTGTTGTCTCTCCTATAGTAGACTTGAGGGAGCAGTAAAATAAGGGAAAATGTTGCCCCTTTTTTTAGAATCGAGTTATCTTTTGAGATACGTGATATACTAGCACCATCTAAGTTGTACATTTATTTGTTTATTATAGGGTTGGCGCGCTAGTTGTTGTATGGTTGTTGTTGACTTGTATTGATGACTTGAGGTATGTTTAGGCTTAAACCTTTCCTTAATTTTGGCATCACCCCATAACTACATGTGTTTGATAATGAGACATAAAGAGAAGTTTTTATTCCTTAACTTATGTACACGATCCTAGTCTCAGAACTTTATATTCATATTAGTATTTTCTTCATTCAGCTAAGAGAGTCAAGAGTCTATATAAATATATAGTATTATAGTATTTTCACTACCATTGAGCTATAATCGATGGGCAGGCCCCTATTGGGCAACCTCAGATCAGATGGTAAGTTATATACCAAGCCTACTGTGGCAGAGCGCCTATGAGCAAGCCCCAAAATGGCCGAGTTACAGAACCTAGTATGGCCGAACATCTATGATCGAGCCTACTACGGTAGAGCAGTTACATATACTGAGCCTTATAGAGCCGGTCAACTATTTTACTATATTAAGGGAGATGAGTCAGTATCTGTTGGTAAGCATACCTTGAAATTATATTTGACTCCCAGGTACTTTCAGTTATTATATTATCAATTATGTTTTAGCTTTCAGTTATTCTATTGCCTTATATACTCGGCACATTATTTCGTATTGACGTCCCTTTTGCTGGGGACGCTGCATTTCCTATCTGCAGGTCCTGATAGGCACCTGGATAGACCTTCCCAGTAGACAAAGTCAAACATCACCTTGGTTGGTAAGCTCCACTTTCTCAGAGTTACCAGGTCTATACCTTGGAGTCCATTTTATATATACAGGTTTGATGGGTAGGTCAAGGCCCTATCCCGACCATGATATAGTTTAGTTATCCCTAGAGGCTTGTAGATGAACCTGTACATTTTTTATATCAGTATTGGGCTTTACCATCCCTATGTAGATGTTTAGTTTGGTATTGTTGGTTGTAGACGTTATTTTGAGATGATTCTGAATATGGCCTCATCGGCCTATGTTTAGGGTTACCCCTCCAGATTTCACAGCTATAGAGGGGTACACTCGGACTGAGTATGGCACCGACTGCCGGCCATGCCTCTTCAGGTTTGGGGCATGACAAACTTGGTATCAAAGGAGTTCTATCCTAGGGAGTCTACAAGTCATGTCTAGTAGAGTCTTGTTTATGGGTGTGTTGTGGACCACACTTAAAAGCAGGAGGCTACAAGGCATTTAGGATTGTCAATCTTTCTTCTTACTCTAGATCGGGTGGTAGAGCGCAGTTGTAAGAATTCAAGCTCCTAAATTTTACTTTATTTGTAGTACAACGATACCTACTTCCAGAAAGACAGTTGGTAAGAGATCGAATGTGGCTAAGGAAGAGCCGAGTCAGAAGAACTCAATTTTGCATCATGCTTACGATGAGCAAATGTGGGGTCTTCAGCAGATCATGTACGTACTAAGATATGTAAGCTTCTTCATAAGGAACCCTAAGGCATAAGTATCTATCCACCTATATTGTAAAAAGCAATAAGAGAATTAGAAGGTTGATACAACTTTCAACAAGTAAAACCAGCAAGGTGAAGAAGGGTACGTGGTACCCAATTAGTGAAGATTATCAGTATTTACAATTCAGGCAGAGAAATATAAGCATTCTGAGTTACTTTCCACATTAACAGAGATATATACAATTGGCCACATCTATCTCAGTTATGCCCTATGGGAGCCAACATTTATTGTTAAAAGAAAGATAGGATACCAGCTGGGGTTAGAGTAACCCAAAATGGTGGATGGATTGTTATCATTAAATAACATTTCCGAAGGATAGTGAAAACATGGTAATAGATCTCTTTATGAGACACCCAGATTGTGCACTCTAGAATAGAACAGTTAGTTATGAATACTAGAATGTTCTGAAAATTCAGAAGATAGGCAGTGGAATCCTAGAAGGGATAAATATTTACCTTAGTATGGCTCCCGTCCTTAGTCAAGAGAGAATGTTAGGTGTTCCGAAGAGCCAATTGATGGAGCAAGGGGGGCTAATACTGAAATAATGTTTAGTTAAAGTTTTCAGAATAAGGTAGTAGGCAGAGAGTGCCACGGGGGAGTCAATAAAAATTTGTGTTCAGATGTAACCCTATGAGAACAAGAGCATAGAGGTATGTAACTAAGTATATTTATAGGTGAGTACGAACATCAAAAATTCCGTCGGGTATATGATGTAATAAGCACATAGCTTTACAAGAGTCAGAGAGTCTTCCCTAAGTACTACAACAAAAGACTAGCTGAGGAAATAAGGACGAAGGCTTCCACCTAAGCTTTGTAACCTAAAGAAGAAATGGTCTTGTAACAACAGTCTCAGTACAACATTGTATGCACTCCATAAGAAAGTGGCACCTATTGTATCTAATGAACGGGAAGTAAAATCCAAGGAAATATTCGAGATCATATGAGTTGCACAAAATTCCAATATATGTGGGCACTAAGATAAGCCAGGTATTCACACAACAAGTGGAACAACGACCAGGAAAAATAATTGCTTACTTTTAAAGAAAGATGAGAAGGCACGAAAGGAATCAATGACTCAAAGTTAGTTACATATATGTTGACATTCCTCCAGCTATAGGAGATTCCGGTATAAGATAAGAGAAAGAATTTGGTCCACCTCATAGATAAAGGATTAAATTGTTAGAAGATTATATTATGGATGTTCCACACCACCAAAGGCGAAAGTAATAACTAATACCCTGAGTCGCAGATCGGAAGATAGCTTAAGCCTACTTAAAGGCTGAGAGATAAGAGGAAACTAAGGATTTACATATGCTAAGTGACTCAATAGTCTTATTATTAGACCTAGATAAATATAAAAATCGTGATTCAAAACAGTGCAAAATCACTCTTAATATCAGAGGAAAAAGAGAGATAGTACAACAACCATATTCTATAATGACTCTACAACAAAGCTAGTTAGAAAAGTACTAGCCTCATAAGGAGTAAGAATGAAGCTCCCAGTGGATTGTATATGCACTAGAGGTGCAAGTACTATAGTAGAGATTCAAGTTGTGGGTTTGAATTCCACCTATGTTGAAGGGTAGTTATGAAAAAGACAGAAAAAACGATGCTAGATTTAAAGGTAAGTAAGGTAAATGAGAAGAAGGTATGAGATACTCAAATGCAGAAGGTTGTGAATAGTCCAGAATTCAAATAGAGGGTTAGAAACATTGTGATTCAGTATCCACAAATGATAGTTGTGTCGTCAGTGGCATATCTTCTAGCCTATGGTTTCTCGGATATACCGGGTCTATACCTTGGGGTCTATTTTATATATAAAGGTTTGATGGGTAGGTTGAGACCCTGTGCCGACCATGATACGGTTCAGTTATCCCTAATGGATTGTACATAGTAAATTGGCTTTACCAGTCTTATGTGGATGTTTAGTTTGGTATTATCGGTTGTAGTCTTTATGTTTAGATGATTCAGATTATGGCCTCATCGGCCTAAATTAAGGTTAACCCCTCTAGAGTTCACAGTTACAGAGTGGTACGCTCGGGCTGAGTATGGAATTGAGTGTTGGCCATGCCTCTTCAAGTTTGGGGTGTGTCAGTAAGGTTGTCATGATATCATTGTCCATGGTGAATGGGGCCAATCAGCATATCTAGAACTCACAGTCACGATCGAAGGGCTAGACGGAGTTGCTTTCCATGCAGTAGAGATCATGCAGACCACCGAAATATAAGAGACTGAGAAAAACTTAAGAAAGAAATCACCGTATAGATATAAGATGTCCATGAGGGAGATGATGAAATATGGATACAGGCCAAGAACTGGGCTGGGAGCACGATTAGGCGGGATTACATAACTAATTGAGCCAAATGGGAAAAAAGGATGAGCTAACATAGGGTATCCGTCTCCAATGGGGAGAACTCGTACCAGTAGCTCCAAGAAAAAGGCTTTTGTGCCAGAACATGTTTCGGGTATGGGCCAGAGTTCAGCGCCAGAAGATGATATTGTCGATGGGATGGGAAGGATGTTCGTGACTATGATTGAAGAATGTTGTGAAGGAACTTACATCAAGACATCGGCCATTAGGAATGCTGAACCAGTAAGGGAACTACAAAATTGGATTTCCAACCCATCTTTGGTTTGCCGGGAGTCTTGGTAGTGTGGAATGTAAAAGTTTTCTTTTTTAAAGCACACAGTCAATTCAGGCTTCCACCGTGTCTGTACCTTTTTGTCAGTTGCCTCTTTTGAACGCTTAAACGTTCCACTTTTGATGAAATAAAAAGAATTGCTTTCTTAAAATTTTGCAACTTTATTTACCGCTTCATTTATACTTAGTTTTTTTTTTCAGTAATCAAAAAGATAAAAACTCGTGTTCTGCAAATGTGACATGTAAATAAACTCTCAAGCAAAATGACCCATATTAGGAGGAATACAATGAGAGTATGTTGCAAGACAATCTCCCACAAGATATCGAACAGCTGGAAAGTCATAGGAAGCCCAATCTTGAAGAAACAGAAGTGGTCAATCTAGGAAGCCAAGAAGACGTGAAAGAAACTAGAATCAACATCCATCTAGAAGCGGAGCGGAAGAAAGAATTGGTTGAGCTCCTCCGATAACACATCGATGTGTTCGCGTGGTCATATGATGATATGCCTGGATTAAGTACTGACATTGTCTTGCATCAATTGCCTACCAATCCCGGCAGACCGCCGGTCAAACAAAAACCTAGAAAATTCAAGCCTGATATGATACTGAGGATAAAGGAAGAAGTAACCAAGTAGATAGAGGCGAATGTAGTAAGGGTCACCAATTATCCTAGTTGGTTAGAAAATATCGTTCAGTACCCAAGAAATATGGGAAAATAATGATAAGTGTGGATTACCAAGATCTCAACAAAGCAAGCCCGAAGGACAATTTCCCTTTACCAAATATTTATATCCCCATCGACAACTGCGCGAAGCATGAACTACAGTTGTTCGTGGATTGTTTCGCTGGATACAACCAGTTCATGATGCATGAAGAAGATGCAGTAAAGATAGCCTTCACCACACCTTGGGGAGTTTAGTGCTACAAATTCATTCCATTCGGCCTTAAAACGCTGGTGCCACTTACACGAGGGCCATGATGATTCTCTTTCACGACATGATTTACAAAGAGATCGAGGTGTGTGTTGATGATATCATCATCAAGTCTCTGAAAATTTTAAAGCATTTGGACGAATTGAAGAAATTTTTCAAGCGCTTGCGGAGGTACATCTTGAAATTGAACCCGGCAAAATACATGTTCAAAGTTAACAAAACAACAACAACGTCCACCCAGTAATAGTCCCTGCTGGAAAATTGTTAAGCTTCATCATAAGCAGAAAAGGGATAGAATTGGATCCATAAAAAATCAAAGCCATTCAGGAGTCGCCAATGCCCAAGAGTAAGAAAGATGTGATGAGTTTCCTGGGTAGACTGAATTACATCATTTGTTTCATAGCCTAGTCTACAGCAATTTGTGAACCTACCTTCAAGCTGCTAAAAAAGGACGTTGTGACAAAATGGACGGAAGTGTGTCAGAAAGCCTTCAACCAAATTAAGGAATATTTGTCAAATCCACCAATACTGGTTCCCTCCAGGCCCGGGAATCCATTATTGCTATATCTGTCAGTCTTGGATAATGCCTTTGGATGTGTGTTGGGATAGCATGACGAAACTAGGAGAAAAGAGTAGGACATCTACTACTTAATTAAGAAGTTCACACAATGCGAGGCCAAATAAACTTTGATAGATCGCACTTGTTGTGCTCTAATTCGGATCACCTAGAAATTAAGGCATTGCATATCAGCATAAACGACGTATTTGATACCTCAGCTCGACCACTCAAATATATCTTTCAGAAGCCGATGCCCACCAGGAAGCTAGCTAAATGGAAAATCCTCCACAGTGAATTTGATATTCTATACAGAGCCCATAAGGCTATCAAGGGACAAGCTTTGGCTGACCACCTTGCAAAGAATCAAGTGAACATGGATTACGAGCCGCTTACTACGTACTTTCCCAACGAGAGGTATTGTTCGCCGGAGAGGATATTGCAGAGTCATACCCTGGATGGAGAATATTTTTTGAAGCAGCAAATTTCAAAGGAGTAGGAATTGGGGCAGTCCTAATTTCGAAATCCGGAGAGCACTATCCAACATCAGCATAGGTAAGGTTCCCTTTTACCAATAATATGGGTGAATACGAAGTGTGCATCCTTGGATCAGAATAGCAGTCGACATGAACATCACAGAACTTTCGGTCATAGGGGATTCCGATCTATTGATACACCGAGTCCAAGGGGAGTGGTCTACAAAAAATTTCAAGATCCTTCCATACCTACTCTATGTAAAAGAGTTATGCAAGAAATTCACGAATATTGAATTCAAACACGTTCATATGATCCTAAACGAGTTCGACGATGCCTTTGCAACTCTATCGTCCGTGATTCAGCATCCGGACAAGAACCACATCGACTCTATCGAGGTAGAGATCAGGGATCAACATGCCTATTACTTTCATGTAGACAAAGAGCCAGACGGTAAACCGTGGTACCACGATAAAAAGAGACTCCTCGAGATAAAAGATTACCCGGAGAATGATACTAATAGTTAGAAGCGAGCACTCAGGAGGTTGGAGAATAAATTTTTCCTTAACGGGGAAGTCTTGTATAGGAGGACCCAGGATTGGGTTTGTTGAGATGTGTAGATGCCGCTTAGACAACTAGATTATTGGAGGAACGTGCCGACCTCACATAAACAGTTTCACATTAGCCAAGAAGATCTTGAGAGATGGATACTTTTGAATGACCATGGAAAGCGATAGTATCCGCTACGTACAGAAGTGTCACCGGTTCCATATCCACAAGGATTTCATCCGGGTTCCGCCAAATGAAGTGAATGTGATGGGTTTTCCTTGACCGTTCATCCAATGGGCATCACTTCATCTTTGTAGCCATCACCTACTTCACATAATGGGTTGAAGCATTTACCTATAAGGCCATCATAAAGAAGGTAGTGTCGAATTTCGTTCGAAATAATATCATCTGCCGATTTAGGATACTTTAGCCAATCATCACTAACAATGTCGCTAACCTGAATTTTGATCTCGTGAGGGAAATCTATGAGAAGTTCAAAAGTGTCCCCCACAACTCCACATATTATAGACCACAAATGAATGAGGCAGTCGAGGCAGCCAACAAGAAATCAAAAGAATTCTATGAAAGATAGTGGACAATTACAAGCGATGTCACGAGAAGTTATCTTTCGCATTACTGGGTTGTCGGACCCATGAGAACATCCACTAGGGCAGCGCCATACATGCTAGTATATGGCACCGAAGTTGTGATACATGCAGAGGTCGAGATATTATACTTAAGAGTCATCCAAGAGGCCATGTTAGCCGATGCAGAGTGAGTACGAGGTAGACAGGAGCAACTCATGCTCATTGATGAAAAGTGAATGGATGCAATATGTCATGGACAACTATATCAGAATAGCATGGGTAGTAAAGTTAAGAAAGAGTTGAAACTACAAGTTCACACCGTGGCAATTAGTTCTGAAGAAAATCTTCCCCCACCAGGAAGAAGCCAAAGGAATGTTCGCACCGAATTTGTGAGGTCCTTACATGGTTCACCGAGTGTTGTTGGGTGGAGCCCTAATCTTGGCAGAAATGGATGGAAGATTCAACACGAATCCCATCAACTCAGACGCAATCAAGAGATACTATATTTGAAGATGATAGCATTAGGTTTTACTATAACAGAACTACATTCAACCTGACTTCCCACGAAGGGATACGTAGGCAATGTAGGGTTCGGTTTCTCTCCCCCTTTCTTTTGTAATAGAAAATCCAAATATCATTTTGTAAGTTTCTCCCAATCTACGCCACGCCTTGATTTCCTTCGTAGGCAATCCTCATCAGATTTAGTCATCTTTTGTAATTGAACAATGTTCTGGCCTAATTCTATTTGGATATGTAGGCAGTCTGAGTTAGAATCAGTCGTTTTATCCTTAATCTCATAATTTTTCATCTATCGTAATCGAAATATGCCTTGACCTGATTCCATTTGGATACATAGGATTCCTGAGTCAGGATCGATCATATTTATCATATTTTTATCATCATATATGAACTACATTCAGACCTGATACCGTTTTGGATACGTAGGAAACCTGAAAGGGTTCGATCATAACTTTAGGAAACCATTGTAATGCATTAGTTCGAATTAAGACGCAGTGGCAACGGCCAGCAGCCGCGTCGCCAGAAGCATCATGGTAGGTCAACGGGGTAGAGTTTTCAAGAAGCAACAGTCGCATTCAGAGAACCTTTCGAAGCATGTAATAATCCGAAATAATGGTGTTTGCCATAAAATAAAGATTTTCAAAAAAAATATTTTCTAAAATATAGTAATTTGGTCCACCTACTAATCTTCGTGGTGTAACCATATCAAGGGCTGGGGAAAAACCAATAATGTGGTTGACACAAGCCAGCCTCCCTCCCACTAAGAATATTTCTTTCAATGCTGGGTCAATAGAACACAAGGAAATGTTGGGAATACACTGGGGAAATGACAGATCCGCCATTCTGTCAGTATATTATCACCCCTCTTCCTTTGTCTAAATTTTTATGGTATAACTGAAACTAATTACTGAATCCTTTGTAGGTATCTTCGATTCATACTGGTGATGCAAGAAAGGCATACTGTAAATAGAAAGTCATCTGCTCAACCAATCCAACCACCTTGTACAAAAAGAGCCACATGCTTCACCAATTGGAGCCCTGTATATAGAAAATTGTTTACTCAAACAATCAGAGCACCTTGTACAAAACGAGTTGCTAGCTTCACCAATTGGAGCCCTGTATATAGCAAATTCTCAGCTCAATCGATCAAAGCTTTATGTACTAATCAAACGTTGATTTTTCCAATCGAAGCCTTGTATATAGGAAACTATTCACTCCGTCAGCGGATCAATCCGCACCGCCGCTCCATCACATCGAAGGCCAGAATAGACAGTTGCAAACCACGTCACCGACATTCTGCCAATCAAGGCAGCAACTTAACTTCGCAGTCAATAGTATCTCCTGGGCATGATTTTCTTTCCTTTGTTATTATCTTGAATGTTTTGACGTTTTGCTCGCGCAACTTCAGGCAAGATTACGTTTTTACAAGTGAATCACTCCCAAGTAGAGATTACTTTACATTTTCAGTGCAAAGCTCTCCCAACAATGTCACGACCCCAAATCCTAAGCCGGCCGTGATGACGCCTATCGTGGAACTAGGCTAGCCAACAATCACATATTTAAAGTTCTTATCAAAACTTTCCAACTAATTTTTCAACATTTCATAAACGTATATAAATTTATGAATATTTTAAGCAAAACAAAATAGCTAAACAGTCTACAACCATCCCCAAGATCCGGAGCCAACATGTCATGAGCATTTAAGGATAATACCAAATATTCTACTGTCATAATCCAAGATCTCGGAGCGAAGAACTAAGTACAAAATAAGAAAGGGAAACAGAGGTGTTGCGGAGGCTGAACAGCTACCTCTATGTCCCGACTCTGGCTCCACACAGAAATAGATGACTAACGCTCAGTACCAGCACCTGTATCTGCACACAGGGGTGCAGGGAGTAATGTGAGTACGCCAACTCAGTAGTAATGAAAATAAATCAAGTCTAAGCAGTAAGAAACACATAAGATCAAATCATCAGTTCAAATTAAGCACNGACAATTTAAGTAAAATCCTTTGAAAAATGTGTTTTCCAACAATTTCAGAAATAAAAATACCCGAAGAGTTTAGTGTAAAATGAAATAAATCATAAATAGTCCCTCGGGCCAAAACATGAATCATAAATCGCCCCTCGGGAAGAACATCACTCAGCATACCTCACAATCACTCAGTATCAGCCCCTCGGGCAACCTCACTATCACTCATGCCTCCCAATCACTCGGCACTCGGCACTCGGCACGCGTATTCAATAGGTACCTGTGCTCACTAGGGGTGTGTACAGACTCCGGAGGGCTCCTTCAGCCCAAGCGCTAAAAATCAAGCCGCCTCGTGGCATCTCATATTATCACAAATAGGCCCTCGGCCTCAATCAGTCAGAAACTATCAGTAAGCCCCTCGGGCTATCAGTAAAACAAGGTACTCGACCCAAAACATCATTTTATAACTCAAATAGTGCAAATAAGGCTGAGTTTCGAAAACAGTTAAGCATAATATGACTGAGTGTAAGTAAAAAATCAACACAGTGAGAAAATAGCAGTAAAAAACCCCCAAGGGGCCTAAACAAGTTGGCGCGAGGCCCCAAACATGGCTTACAGCCTAACTAGAGCAATAGTTTAGAACACAATTTAACATATAATTTAGAGTAAAGTACGCAACTCAATAGTTGCCACGGAGAGGACTTAGTCCAAATCCAAAAATCAGTGCACTCCACACACTCGTCATCCGGCATGTGCGCCACTCTAAAAATAGTGAGAAAATACGAAGTTCGGGGTTTCATACCCTCAGGACAAGATTTATAGTCATCACTTACCTCAATCCGACCCAAATACTAATCTGCGATGCTCTTGCCTCTCGAATCGGCTCCCGACTGCTCCGAATCTAACCAAAACAAGATTAACATCATCGATATATGCTAAAGGAGCAAAGCCTAATCGAAACTATCAATTTTAGGCACAACTCCCGAAATTGGCCAAATCCGAGCCTCGGGACCATGTCTCAGAATTTGATAAAAATCACAAAACTACAATCCTCATTCCCCCACAAGTCTACCCATACCAAATTTACCAAAATCCGACCTCAATTACCCACTCAAATCATCAAAGAAATTTCCAATTATTCCTCCTATTTTCCCCCAATTTCTACTTTGATTCCTCAAATTACATGATAAAAATCAAGACTAATTCATGAAATTAAACCAAAAGTGATTGAAGAACACTTACCACAAGAATCCCACTGAAAATCTCGTCCAAATTCTCCTTCTCCCGAGCTCTCTAATAGAATATTGAGTTATGGCAGAAAACCCCCGTTCTTGAAACTTAAACTATCTGCCCAGGTTTTCTTCACTGCGATCGAGGGAGTTCCCACGCGATCACGAAGAACAAGTATGCTGCCCCATAAAATTATCCTACGCGATCCCACACATACACACGCGATCGTGATTCAGCAGCACATAAAACCACGCGATAGGCGAACCTGTCACGACCCCAAATCCTAAGCCGGTCGTGATGGAGCCTATCGTGAGACTAGGCTAGCCAACCATTTCAGACTATCAATATATATATCATGATTTTCCCAAAATTTAGCAGATTTTAAAATAGCAGAATGAGATGAAACAAAATATACACTTTCCCAAAACCCGGAGTCAACTGTCATGAGCATCTAAGACTGAAAATACAATGTACAACATAGTGACTTGCTACAACAAAAGTCTGAGGTACAAAAGACCAAAAGAAACTATGATCAAAGGGAGGAAAGGAGGTGAGCTGGGGACGCTGAGCAGCTACCTCAATCCTCGAACAACTCCAAGCTCGTCTGAAAATCAACTAGTGAGATGGTCCGGTACCTGGATCTGCACACAGAGGTGCAGGGATTAACGTGAGTACGCCAACTCAGTAAGTAATCAATGTAACTAAAAACTTGAGTGTAGTGACGAGCATTTAAATCATGCAAATCCATATACTGAATAACAGCGGAAATGAATAAATCAAGTCAAGAATTCTACAATTCCGAATTTTTGATAAAATTCCGGTTTCCATTTAAAAATCTTGTATAAAAACATTTATCCAACATTTGTTATCAAAGGCTTAGTGTAAAGAAGAGTGTAAACAACATTTTTCATAAAATATAATCCCCTCGGGCACATTATAACTCGCAGTAAAACCTCTTCGGCAAGCCTCTCAGTCACTCGTAACTCCACTATCAGTATCTCATGCTCTCACTTAACACTCGCACTCAGCAAGTACCATGAAAACAAACAAATGCTGCGGGGGGCAGCCCGCTCCACTACTATATATATATATATATATATATATATATATTTATTCTGCTGCGGCGTGCAGCATGATCCATATATAACATACGCTGTGGCGTGCAGCCCGATCCATATAATAGTCGACTGCTTTCACTGGGGTGTACAGACTCCTGGAGGGGCTCCTTCAGCCCAATCTCTATATTTGCTGCGGCGTGCAGCCCGATCCATATAACATATATTTCTGCGGAGTGCAGCCCAATCATATATATATAATCTATATTGTTGCGGCGTGCAGCTCGACCCATATGTAATATATGACATATATATTGCTACGGCGTGCAGCCCGTCCCATAACTATCCTCACATACTCAGCTCTCGGCCTGACTCAGTCACCCTCAGAAGCCACTTAGGATATTCATATCAACTCACGAGACTCCGCCCAAAATACTTTTCTGAGTTTTCAAGCAGTGTGATAACAGTAAAAATAACAACAAGTAGGAAACATGGCTGAGTTCAAAAATGTTCTATCAAGATAGAGGTAGAATAGTGTAAAAGTACCTCTGAGGGTCTAAACAGGCCGGCACAAGGCCTCAAACATGGAAAATGCCCCTGAGGGTCTAACAGGTCGGCACAAGGCCCCAAACATGGCTCACAACCCATAAACAAGTATAAATTTCCGAAACACAGGATATCATAAGCTTTCAAATCGAATACGCGGCTCAATAGTCGCTAGGGGACGGACCAGTTCATAATCCCTATCGGTGCACGCCCCGACACTCGGCACCTAGCATATGCGTCACCTCATTTACCAAAACAATATCAAATAACGGGGTGCCATACCCTCAGGTTTAGAGTTACAATCGTTAGTTACCTCAAACAGCCCAAAAGCTACTCAACGATGCTCTTGACCCACGAATTGGCTCCCGATTGCTCCAAATATTACCAAAACCAGATTAACGTCATCAATATACGCTAAAGGAACACAACCCAATTGAAAACTATCAATTTAGACACAATTCTCGAAATTCGGCCAAACCTGAGCCCCGGGCCCACATCTCGAAATTCGATAAAATTTACATCACTAGAATCCTCGTCCTCCCACGATTCTATATATACCAAGAACACTAAAATTGGACCACAATTTCTCACTCAATTCCTCAAAAGAAAATCCCAATTCCATGCACTTAACTTCCCCAAATTTTGGGTTTAATTTCAACAATTTTCCGGTTTAATTACTTAGAAAATGACCTAGAAACGAGTTATGAAGTTGAAAACCTTACCTCCAAGTGAGCCCCTTTGATTTCTTCTTCAAACCATCTCAAATAGCTCTAAACCCGCTTATCAATGGAGGAAAATGGACAAAATTTCGCAACAATGGGCTTTAAAACATCCTGCCGAGCACTTATATCCCATTCAGTGTGATCGCAACTCAAGCCACGCGATCGCATACTAACACACTCGATCGCATAGAACAAACCTCCATCCTACACACGAGCCTCAGAACCTCTATGCGATCGCACCAAAGTCCACGCGATCGTCACTGCTTCACCTGCCCAACCTATGCGATCGCAATCCATACCACGCGATCGCATAGAAAAAATTGACTGGCTCAGTCTTTTACTCTACGCGATCGCGAATGAGTCCACATGATCGCAGTGAAGAAATCACTGCTGCTAAAACACCAGAAAACATCCGACTCCTTAAGGCCAAAAAGTGCCCGTTTGAGCATCCGAAATACTCCCCGGAACCTCAACCAATCCTACCAACACACCACATAACATCATTCAAACTTAGTCGATCCTTCGAAACACCAAAAACAACACGAAAACACCAAAACTACATCAAATTCAAGCCTATGAACTTTGAAACTTCTAAATTTTGCGAATAATGCCAAAACCAACCAAAACACATCCGATTGACGTAAAAATTTGCACACATATCCAAAATGACATTACGAACCAGTTCCAACTTCTGAATTTCGACTCCGATAGCCTATTTTCCACTGCCGACCAGAAATCGCCAAAAACTAACTTTCGCCAATTTAAGCCTAATTCTACACCGGACATCAACATTTTATTCCGAACACACTCCTAAGTCCCAAATCACTTAATGAAGCTACCCGAGCCATAAAATCCACATTCCGAGGTCGCTTACCAATAAGTCAACTCCCAGTTGACTTTTTAAATTATTAAGCTAATTTAAGAGACTAAGTGTCTCATTCCTCACCACGACCACTCCGAACCTGACCCAACACAACATAAATAGGCTAAGCAACATACGATAAAGAAGAAACAGGGGAAACTGGGCTAACCTCACGGAACGACCGGCCGGGTCGTTACATCCTCCTCCTCTTATACAAACATTCATCCTCGAACGGGTCTAGAAACATACTTGGAGTCTCGAATAAGTGAGGATATTTGTCCCGCATCTCCCGCTCGGTCTCCCAAGTGGAATCCTCCACCTCATATGACATATCACCCTTGAGTTGAACCGTGTTGAAGTCCAAAACATGAAATGGGTCGCTAACATACTTCCGGAGTATCGAAACATGGAACACCGAATGAATACTTGATAAGCAGGGAGGCATGGAAAGTCTATAAACCACCTCCCCAATCCTCTGAAGCATCTCAAAAGGCCCAATAAACCGGAGACTCAGCATTCCCCTCTTCCCGAACCTCATAACACCCTTCATGGGTGATACCTTCAACAGTACCTTCTCCCAAACCATGAAAGACACATCTCGGACCTTCCGGTGCGCATAACTCTTCTGCCTAGACTGCGTCGTGCGAAGCCGCTCCTGAACCAGTTTCACCTTGCCCAACGCATCTTGAACGAAGTTTGTGCTCAATAGCCTAGCCTCGCCCGGATCAAACCAACCAACCCGAGATCTGCACCTCCTACCATATAAAGCCTCATACGGAGCAATCTGGATACTCGACTGATAACTATTATTATATGCAAACTCCGCGAGTGGCAGAAACTAGTCCCATGAACCCCTAAAATCAATAACACATGCACGTAACATATCCTCCAAAATTTGAATAGTACGCTCCAACTTCCCGTCGGTCTGAGGATGAAATGTTGTGCTCAACTCGACCTGAGTACCCAACTCTATCAGTACGGCTCTCCAAAACTGAGATGTGAACTGAGTACCTCTGTTAGAAATGATAGAAACTGGAACCCCATGCAATCAGACAATCTCTCTGATATAAATCTCATCTAACCGCTCCGAAGAATAAGTGGTACCAACAGGAATGAAGTGGGCGGACTTGGTCAGACGATCCACAATAACCCATATAACATCAAACCCCCTCGAAGTCTGTGGGAGTCCAACTTAGAAGTCCATGGTGATTCACTCCCACTTCCACTCCGGAATATCAAATCTCTGAAGCAATCCACCTGGTCTCTAGTGCTCATACTTGACCTGCTGACAGTTGAGACACCGAGCCACAAACTCAACAATATCTCTCTTCATCTGCCTCCACTAATAATGTTGTCTCAGATCCTGATACATCTTCGCGGAACCCGGGTGGATGGAATACCGCAAACTATGGGCTTCAGCTAGAATCAAATCTCGAAGCCCATCCACATTGGACACTCAAATCCGGCCCTGCATCCTCATGACCCCATCATCACCAATAACCACATCCTTGGCATCACCACAACGGACCATGTGCTGAAGAACAAGCAAATGTGGATCATCATACTAGTGTGCTCTAATCTGATCATAAAGAGAAGACTTGGAGGCTATACAAGAAAATACCCGCGGAGGCTCTGATAGATCCAATCTCACCAACTGACCTGCTAAAGCCTGAACATTAAGTGCTAATGGACGCTCTGCTACTGGAAGGTAGGCTAGACTCCCCAAACTCTCTGCCCTGCGACTCAAGGCATCGGCCACCACATTGGCCTTCCCTGGATGATATAAATAGTGAGGTCATAATCCTTGAGAAGGTCCAACCACCTCCTCTGACGTAAATTCAGATCCTTCTACTTAATCAGATGCTGCAAACTACGGTGATCAGTGAAAATCTCACAATGCACTCCATACAAATAATGACGCCAAATCTTTAAGGCGTGGACAATAGCTGCTAGCTCAAGATCGTGCACTAGATAATTCTTGTCGTGCACCTTCAACTGTCTGGACGTGTAGGAAATCACCCTACCGTCCTGCATCAAAACCGCTCCAAGGCTAACTCTCGAGGCATCATAGTAAACTGTATAAGAATCGGAATCCGTAGGCAAAATCAATACCGGAGTTGTAGTCAAAGCTGACTTGAGCTTCTGAAAGCTCTCCTCACACTCCTCAGTCCACCTGAATTGAGCACCCTTCTGGGTTAGTCTGGTCATAGATATTGCAATAGATGAAAACCCCTCGACGAAACAGTGATAGTACCCTGCCAAACCAAGGAAACTGCGAATCTTGGTAGCTGATGACGGTCTAGGCTAGCTCTGCACCGCCTCTACCTTCTTCGAATCAACCTGAATACCTTCACTGGACACCACGTTCCCCAAGAATGCTATTGAATCAAGCCAGAACTCACACTTCGAAAAAATTGCACACAGTCTCTTCTCTCTCAAGGTCTGAAGCACAACTCTCAAATGATGCTCATGATCCTCCCGAGATTGGTAATACAGCAAGATATCGTCAATAAACACGATGACGAAAGAATCCAGATAAGTCCAGAATACACTGTGCATCAAGTGCATAAAGGCTGTTGGGGCATTGGTCAACCCGAATGACATAACCAGAAACTCATAATGACCATATCTAGTCCTGAAAGCAGTCTTCGGGATATCTGGCCCCCAAATCTTCAACTAATGATAGCCGGAATGCAAGTCAATCTTAGAAAATATCCTGGCATCCTGCAACTGATCAAACAAGTCATGTATATGAGGCAAGGGATATCGGTTCTTCCCCGTAACTCTATTTAGCTGCCGATAATCAATACACATACGCATAAAACCATCCTTCTTCTTTATAAACAACACCGATGCACCCCAAGGTGACATACTAGGTCGAACAAATACCTTATCTGGGAGTTCCTGAAGCTGCTCCTCTAAGTCCTTTAGCTCCGCTGGTGCCATACGATAAGGTGGAATAGAAATAGGCTGAGTTCCTAGCACCAGGTCAATACCAAAATCAATGTCCCTGTGAGGTGGCATGCATGGAAGGTCTGTAGGAAACACGTCCGGAAAGTCACGGACCCCAGGAACTGAATCAATAGCGGGAGTCTCACCACTGACATCCCTCACAAAATCCAGATATGATAAACACCCCTTCTCAACCATATGCTGAGCCTTCAGGTAGGAAATCACCCTGCTAGGCACATAATCAGAAGAACCTCTGCACTCAACCTTCGGACATCCAGGCATAGCTAAGGTCACGGTCTTAGCGTGACAATCAAGAACGGAATGACACGGAGATAACCAGTCATGCCCAATATCACATCAAAATCGACCATGCTGAGTAACAGTAGGTCTACTCAGGTCTCCAGACCCTCAATAGATATCACACACGACCGATATACACGGTCTACAACAACAATATCGCCCACCGGAGTCGACACATGAATAGATGTAACTAAAGACTCACGGGGCATATCTAGAAAATGGGCAAAATATGAAGAAACATAAGAATATGTAGAACCAGGGTCAAATAAAGCCAAAGCTTCTCGGCAACAGACTGAGACAATACCTACGATCACTGCATCGGAGGCCATAACATCTGGCTTGGCTGGAAAGGCATACATACGGGCCTAACCTCCACCTGCTCGACCTCCCCCTCTAGGGTAGCCTCTAGCTGACTAACTACCACATAAGGCAGCCTGGGTGGGTGGTGAAGTAACTAGAGCTGAAATTGAAGGCTATGGACCTCCAAGAAGATGAGGACACTGCCTCCTCATATGCCCGAACTCTCCACAATCATACCAACTCCGTGGAGTGGATATTGGGACTGAAATGAACCCCTGACACCAGAATGGACACTAGGAGAACCATGCATAGAAGAACCCTAAACTGATGGTGCTCGAGCTGCACTCTGGGCTGGAAGGGCACTGAATGAAGAATGACCTGCTGAAAACCGCGGGGACCATGCACCGAAGATGCACCACTATGGGCTGGGCGGCCTGACCTAGGAGGCCTGAATGAACGGTCCCTACCCTGCTAAAACTTCCCCTTGGAAGGAGCATCAGTAGAACCACCCGATCCACGAGGCCTCTTGGCCTCCCTCTCTACCTTCTCCTGGCGACGAACCGACTCAATATCTCGAGCAATATCAACAACGTGCTCGAATGTAGCCTCTGATACTCTCTCCCGGTTCATAAAACGACGGAGCTGATAAGTGAGGCCATCCACAAACCTATTAATCCTCTCCCTATCAGTAGGGACCATCTCGGTGGCATGAAGAACCAACTCCAAAAAACACATCTCATACTGCGTCACTGATAGCTCCCCCTGACGCAGCTGCTCAAAATATCTGCGATGCTCCTCCCTATGAGACTGGGGTACATACTTCTCCAAGAAGATAGTGGAGAACTGCTGCCAGGTGAGGGGTGCTGAACCAACAGGCCTACGCCTCTTAAAAGACTCCCACCAAGTGAAAGCAGCACCATAAAACTGAAAAGTAGCAAATGAAACCCCGTTGGTGTCCAAAATCCCAGCAGTACGCAACATCCTCTGACACTTATCCAAAAAACCCTGGGCATCCTCGCCCTCAGCACCACTGAATGTCGGAGGTTGTAGTCTACTAAACCTCTCAAGCCAACGCTGCTCATCATCTGGCATAGCTGGGACCACGAAGTCCTGAACTGGAGCAACCGGTTGGGCTGGAACCTCCCCCGGTATCTGCTGGCCCCGAGTAACCTGCTAAGGTGTCCGGGCAACTGGAGTTTGACTGCCTCCCCTGGCCTGAGAAATAGCAGCAACTGCCTGAGCAAGGGTGGTACACACAGTCAAGATCTGAGCCAATGTCTCCTGAAGACCCGGAATAACAATAGGCACTGTCGGTGCCTGATCCTGTCCCGCTGGAGTATCTGTGGCGGGAATCTGATCCTGAACAGTAGGGGGATCAACTGGCACTGCCCTGGCTACTACACGGGCTGGCCCCTACCTCTACCACGGCCTCGATCGCGGCCTCGACCTCTCGCTAGTCTAGCTGGTGTCTGATCACCCTGATTGGTAGCGTGAGTCCTCAACATTTGTGAGAGAATGAAACAACAGAAGTTTAGATTTCCAGAATAAAAAAATGGCACGACAGAATTCAAGAAAAATGAGATTGTTCATAAGGGTTCCGCAGCCTCTCGAAGATAAGTGCAGACGTCTCCTCACCGATCCGCAAAACTCTACTAAACCTGCTCATGACCGTTGATCCCTATGTAACCTAGGCTCTGATACCAACTTGTCACGACCCCAAATCCTAAGTCGGCCGTGATGGATCCTATCGTGGGACTAGGCTAGCCAACCATTTCAGACTATCAATATATATATCATGATTTCCCCAAAATTTAGCAGATTTTAAAATAGCAGAATGAGATGAAACAAAATACACATTTCCCAAAGCCTGGAGTCAATTGTCATGAGCATCTAAGACTGAAAATACAATGTACAACATAGTGACTTTCTACAACAAAAGTCTGAGGAACTAAAGACCAAAAGAAACTATGATCAGAGGGGATGAAAGGAGGTGCGGTGGGGACGCTGAACAGCTACCTCAAACCTCGGTCAACTCCAAGCTCGTCCGAAAATCAACTAGTGAGATGGTCTGGTACCTGGATCTGCACACAGAGGTGCAGGGAGTAACGTGAGTACGCCACCTCAGTAAGTAATTAATGTAATTAAAAACTTAAGTGTAGTGACGAGCATTTAAATGATGCAAATCCATATAGTTAATAACAGTGGAAATGAATAAATCAAGTCTGGAATTCTACTATTCTGAATATTTCATAAAACACTGGTTTCCATTTAAAAGTCTCATATAAAAATATTTATCCAACATTTGTTATCAGAGGCTCACATACTCGGCTCTCGGCCTGGCTCAGTCACGCTCACAAGCCACTTGGGCAATTCATCTCAACTCACGGGACTCCGCCCAAAATACTTTTCAGAGTTTTCAAGCAGTGTGATAACAATATAAATAACAAGTAGGAAACATAACTGAGTTCACAGATGTTCTATCAAGATAGTGGTAGAATAGTGTAAAAGTACCTCTGAGGGTCTAAACAGGTCGGCACAAGGCCTCAAACATGGAAAAATACCCCAGGTCGGCACAAGGCCTCAAACATGGAAAAATACCCCTGAGAGTCTAACAAGTCGGCACATGGCCCCAAACATGGCTCACAACCCATAAACAAGTATAAATTTCTGAAACACATGATATCATAAGGTTTCAAATCGAATACACAACTTAATAGTCGCTACGGGACGGACCAGGTCACAATCCCTATCGGTGCACCCCCCCACCCCCTGCTCGGCACCTAGCATGTGCATCACCTCATTTACCAAAACAATATCAAATACCGGGGTGCCATACCCTCAGGTTTAGAGTTACAATCCTTACTTACCTCAAATAGCCCAAAATCCACTCCCCGATGCGCTTGCCCCTCGAATTGGCTCCCGATTTCTCCGAATCTAACCAAAACCAGATTAACATCATCAATATACGCTAAAGGAACACAACCCAATCGAAAACTATCAATTTAGACATAATTCTCGAAATTCGGCCAAACCCGAGCCCCAGACCCACATCTCGAAATTCGATAAAATTTACATCACTAGAATCCTCGTCCTCCCACGATTCTATACATACCAACAACACTAAAATATGACCACAATTTTCCACTCAAATCCTCAAAAGAAAATCCCAATTCCATGCACTTAATTTTCCCATATTTTGGGTTTAATTTCAACAATGTTCCGGTTTAATTACTTAGAAAATGACATAGAAACTAGTTATTAAATTGAAAACCTTACCTCCAAGTGATCACTTTGATTTCTTCTTTAAACCCTCTCAAATAGCTTTAAACCCGCTTATCAATGGAGGAAAATGGACAAAATTTTGCAACAATGGGCTTTGAAACATTCTGCCCAGAACTTATATCCCCTTTAGTGCAATCGCGACTCCAGCCACGTGATCCCGATGCACAGCCCAGACCTCCCTATGTGATCGCATACCAACACACGCGATCTCGTAGATCAAACCTCCATCCTACACATGCGCCTCAGAACCTCTATGCGATCGCACCAAAGTCCATGCGATCGTACTGCTTCACCTGCCCAACCTATGCGATCGCAATCCATACCACGTGATCGCATAGAACAAATTTCCTGGACTAGTCTTTTACTCTACGCGATCGCGGATGAGTCTACATGATCGTAGTGAAGAAATCACTGCTGCTAAAACACCAGAAAACAGCAGACTCCTTAAGGCCAAAAAATGCCCGTTTGAGCATCCGAAATACACCCGAGGCCCCTGGGACCTCAAACAATCCTACCAACACACCCTATAACATCATTCAAACTTAGTCGAGCGTTCGAAACACCAAAAACAACACGAAAACACCAAAATTACATCAAATTCAAGCATATGAACTTTGAAACTTCTAAATTTCGCCAATGATGTCGAAACCAACCAAAACACATCCGGTTGACCTGAAAATTTGCACACATATCCAAAATGACATTACGAACCAGTTCCATCTTCTAGAATTCCATTCTGACCCCAATAGCCTATTTTCCACTGCCGACCGAAAATCGCCAAAAACTAACTTTCGCCAATTCAAGCCTAATTCTACACCGGACATCAACATTTCATTCCGAACACACTCCTAAGTTACAAATCACCTAACGAAGCTATCTGAGCCATAAAATCCACATTTCGAGGTTGTTTGCCAATAAGTCAACTCCCAGTTTACTTTTTCAACTATTAAGCTAATTTAAGAGACTAAGTGTCTCAATCCTCACCACGACCACTCCGAACCTGAACCAACCGACCCACCACAACATAAGTAGGCTAAGCAAGATACGATAAATCAGAAATGGTGGAAACAGAGCTAACCTCACGGAACGACCAGTCGGGTCAATACAGTACCACTCTACGCGATCGCAAAGAACAACGGCTCAGCCCCCTCACGCGCCCTTCAACTCTACGCGAACGCGAACAACACCACGCGATCGCACTGAAAAACAACCTCACACTCACGCGATCGCGATCGTGATCGTGACCTCCACCATGCGATCGCGTATAACCAAAAATTCTTCCATCCCCAGCTAGGCCTATGCGATCGCAAACATCCTCCCGCGATCGCGTAGAAGGAAACCAGAAACTTACACCAGCAAAAATTTTCCAAGTTTTTAAGCCAAGAGTTGGTCCGTTAACCACCCGAAACACAATCGAGGCCCTCGGGGCCTCAACCAAACATACCAACACATCCCATAATCTCATGCAAACTTAGTCGAGCCCTCAAAATACCAAAATCAATGCAAAAACACCAAAATCACATCAAATTCAAGCCTATGAACTTTGAAATTTCTAAATTTCACCAAAGATGCCGAAACCATCCAATACACATCCAATTGACCTGAAAATTTGCACACATAACCAAAATGACATTACCAACCTGATCCAACTTCCAGAATTCCATTCCGACCCTAATAGCGTATTTTCCCTTGCTGACCAGAAATCGCCAAAAACTAACTTTCACCAATTCAAGCCTAATTCTACACCGGACATCAAAAATTCATTTTGAACACACTCCTAAGTCCCAAATCTCCTAACGAAGCTATCCGAGCCATAAAATCTACATTCCGAAGTTGTTTACCAATAAGTCAACTCCCAGTTGACTTTTCCAACTATTAAGTCAATTTAAGAGACTAAATGTCTCAGTTCTGACCACGATCACTCTGAACCCAAACCAACCGACCCAACACTGGATAAATAAGCTGAGGAACATATGGTAAAGCATAAATGGGGAAACATGGCTAATCTCACGGAACGACCGGCTGGGTCGTTACAAACAAACGGAGACACACTGTACAAATCAAGCTCTCCCAACAAGCGGAGACACACTCTACAAGTCAAAATCTCCCAACAAGCGGAGACACATTTCAATGCAAAACTCTCCCAACAAGCGGAGATGCATTCTACAACTACTCCTGGTATGAGGAGACTAAATGCTTCGACAGTTGCGGAATGTACATAGCCCAGCTAACAAATCGAGTCAAACTCAAGTATCCCATCATTCTGATCCCAAAGGATGGCTTGCCGGCAGTCAGGCACTATCATTCTTGCATCTTCTACATCACATCTTAACATATTCTGCATTGCAATATACGGGTATGTGTGTATTTTATTTTTTGCGGGAGCAAACATCTTAACGTGGAACTCCTTCTAAGAATCAAACCAAACTACAATGCTATGAGGGACAACAAACTCATTAGTGATCCAGAGATCCATGCTCGAAATGATCAATAGAACTCTAATTTCTCAAATCTTTCAAGTCAAGCCTCAAATATAAGGCTTTCATGAGTACCAAATCTTCCGACTCGCAGTATCATCATAATATGATATTGGGGAAATTCCTGCGAGCATCGATTCCTCAAAGTCTTCACTCTAGAACAACATAAGGCCTGATCCTCGTTAAGCCCGAGGTATGTAAGCAATTCTGTAACAACCCCACCGTTCATTTTGTGTATCAGGACCTCGTTCCCCGAGACTTCCCGTAGCGGCTTATTATGATTTATGACTTGCGGGGACGGGTGGTGCGGGATTCGGAAGTGTTTAGAGTGATATAGGAATACTTGGTTCCTTAAGGTTGGCCTTTAAGGCTATGTTTGACTTCGGTCAACATTTTGAGTAAACGACCTCGGAATCGAGTTTCGACAGTTCCGATAGTTTCTTATGATGATTTCATACTTGAGCGTATATTCGGAATGGGTCTTGGATGACCCGAGAGCGTTTCGGCGCCCAATATTGAAATAAGAGTTTCCTTAAGTTCATATTGTGGTTTGGGATGTGTTTTTTTGTTATCGAGGTTCGAATGGAATTTCGAGATCGGTAATAGTTCCGTTATGTCATTTACGACTTGATTGAAAAATTTGGTATCATTCCGAGTAGTATAGGTCGGTTCGGCGCATTTAAAGCAAATTCTAGAACTCTAAGTTCAAAGTTTGATTCAATTTGGTTTTGGGGTCGAATTCTTAGTTTCATTGTTGTTTTTCACGTTCCAAAAATTTGAGCGAGTCCGTATCATGAATACAGATGTGCCAGTGCCTTCGGAGGGGGTCCCGGGGAGCTCGGATGAGTTTCGGACCTCTCGAAGCTAAATGATAAAAAACAGAAAATTCCAGGTCAGGTTTCCTTCTCCGCATTCGCATGGGGGTTACCGCATTCGCGAAGAAGGAACTGGGCAGGGGTGGTGAATGATCTGTGCGTTCGCACTAAGGGCCCCGCGATCACAATATGTTGGGCTTCTGACCCAGTGCGTTCGCAT
>MDKJ01352618.1:0-17471 GCA_005239525.1 Nicotiana knightiana
GTTATTTAAAAAGTGGGTATAAGTTAAAAGTTTTTAAAAAAGCGGGTATAGGTTAAATGGGGGAGACCAAATAGGGTGTTCCGCACAATTTTTACAAATCAAACCTAGTCGTGTTTTTTAATCGGTTTGATTTAGTTTTTTGGTTTGATGCGATTTTCCGGTTCGGTTTGAACATCGCTGTCTCAATCTAAGCTTTTAGTTCCTTCTCCAAGATATTGAATTTAATTGGAAATTAACTTGTAATCATATGATTAAAAAATCGCGTATGCTTGACTAGCTTGTTGACTTACATAATTAAGATTAATTAAATAAATATTATAGAATATATATTAGGTAGTTAATAAACCTTTAGATTTAGTTTTTCTTTTTCTATTTTAATTTCAAGATAGAACAAACAAAATTACAGAAGTCTGAAAGCAAAGATAGTTAGGCTGTCAAAATAATCAAAGTTGGTTTAGTACGTAGTAGAATAAATTATAGATATCCATCATCTTTTGGCCTTTTGACATTAGATGGTCCACCTTTTCGACTAGGTCTCAGAGTTTCGTATTCCTTCTCTGCTTATTTATCCTTTTTCTTTGGCCACTACTTATCCTGATTTGTTCAAAAAGTTTGATATGTTTCCTAATTTTTTTCTTTTATCATTAATTAATTAATTCATACTAGAAACATATGGAGATCGGTTCACTTAGAATTAAGTCCACGTGGTACAGCTAATACGTAAATTATTTCTTATATTTATACTTAGAAATTCCTCTATTTTAACCTTTCAATTTTACTTTTAAGTGATATAATTTTATAGTTATAAAAATATCATGACATATTAATGATTTTTGCCAAAAACAATTCTGTTATGAGCTTTGTACCTAATCATAGACCATCATATTAATTACATGTAATGAATAGAGTAAGTTATTCATCGACTGATGACGTCATTAGTTGGCTATAACGACGTCATTATTGTTGAAAGATAAATAAGTAACCCTCTAAATTCCTTGCTCTCACTATATATAAAATCTCATGGTATACTTATTGCTACACAACTCTTAAATAACACGCTCCACAAATAGTGATCATATTTGAGACTAGACTACAACACATGGAATGCAGTGATAAAACCAGCGTTCCTTGTTCATCGTCCTCCTCTGCCGGAATGATGACGCCTCCTCCATCTCCTCCCTCGTCGGTGATTCTGACGCCTTGCGCCGCCTGCAAGATCCTCCGCCGGAGATGCGTCGATAAATGTGTGCTGGCACCCTACTTTCCGCCGACGGAGCCGCTTAAGTTCACCATTGCTCATAGAGTCTTTGGTGCCAGCAACATCATCAAAATGTTACAGGTATTTGTTTCATCCGAATGTGAACACAGATAAAACATCCTCAACTTTAGTTATTACTCCCTCGTTCCAATCTATGTAAGTCTGTTTGACCGGGCATGAAGTTTAAAAAAAAAAAAAAAAATTTAAAATTTGTAGTCTTAAACAAGTTAAAAAGGAGCTCATAGTATTTGTGTGGCTATAAAAACTTCTCGTTAAGGATATATATATACACCTTTCACTTTGAGTTTTATAATTATCATAAACAAAGCCTCCACCATGTCCCCGAATATTTACCGCTCATTCTAATAGCTTACGCAGTATGAATCTGCAAAATATATATATTGTTTTCAAGAAGTGATTGTAAGAGAGCTTTTTCTGTTTTTCTTTTTCCAGTTCTTTTGATAATTAAGTGATGATGCTTAATATCACCAGAGTCGATTCAGACATATTCAAGTTTCAACCCTACTCTATGTCTCGAACTTATATTATATACTATTCCCTCCGTCCAAATTTATTTAATATAGTTCGAATTTTGAGAGTTAAATTTTCAATCTTAGCCGCAGATTTGGACAGAGTCATTAAGTTTTGTTTTTTAAAAATAAAATTATATGTTTCAAAACTATAAAAAAGTACTATTAGTCACAATAATTAAGAATTCATAATATTATTAAAAAGCATATGAAAAAATCATGATAAAAAAAATCAGCATCAAAAAAATTGGAACGGATGGAGTGTGCCATCAAAAAATAGATCAATCTACTATTTACTGTCCAAATATTTGAGTGAATATCTCTTCATGTCCTTATTTTAATAAGACCATTAATATATATTTCTCAAAAACTTATGGGAAAATACACAAAACCTCTAATTATTTATAGGAGCTTGGGGAGGAGCAAAGAGCGGATGCAGTGAACAGCATGGTGTATGAGGCAAATGCGAGGATAAGAGATCCAGTATATGGCTGCGCCGGAGCAATTTGCCAGCTACAGAAGCAAATAAGTGAACTTCAAGCAGAGCTTGCCAAGGCTCAAGTAGAGATGTTGAACGTGCAGTCCCATAACGCAAATTTAGTGTCATTGATTTGTAAGGAGATGTCACAAAATCAAGAAAACAACGGCAGCGTCTGTCCTGATCAACAAACTTATGGAAATTCCAGCCTTTTTTTGGACGACAACAGTGTCTATGCACCTTGGGAACTACTCTGGACATGATGAAAAAAGTTAGAATACTTCTACGAATTTAGTTACGTTAACACTATGCCCAAGATTAGGGGTAGAAAATGCTCGAATATTCAATAAAAAATATCATTAAATGACGAGAGACAGAGATAGAGGTCCTAATTGTCATATCAAGGAAATGGTCTTCGACGAAACCGGTTATCAATTTTGAGCTAGACTGTCTAGTGTCTACTTTCTTCTTTGAAGAAATTAAACACATGGAATTAACATGATACTGTTTTGGTCATAACTTCAACACAAATATTACTTGCAATTGCAAAAATACTAATAATCTTTTGAAATTAATGTTTGATTTGCTATTTTTTCCTTCATTTCAATTTCAACTCGAAATAATAAGTTTAAACAATAGACATTCTCCCCTTATTATCAAATTATTTTTTTAAATGCGTTGTCTTCCTTTTCTTTCTTTCTTTAAAATCATGATATATTTTTTAATCAATGTAATAAACTTTTTTGATCAGGTAGGAAGTTGTTTCATGTGATGACCCAATAGGTCATCTTATATTTTAGAACCCAATTATGCGCTTTGAAGCCTTAAATACCTCATTTTAACCTTTCTCGATTTGTGTGCGTAGTCGGGATATTTTTCCGAAAAGATGTTATGTTAAAAACTGAGAAAGTATGAAAGTTTTGCCTTAAAATCCATTTGAGTTGACTTCGGTCAATGTTTTGGGCAAACGGATCCAGATTCATGTTTTGACGGTCCTGGTAGATCCGTATTGTGATTTGAGACTTGGTCGTATGTCCATAATCGAATTTGAAAGTCCCTAGCCCGAGTTATCACACTTTGTTGAAATTTGAAAGTTTAAAAGCTTAATGACTTCGAAAGTTTGACCAACGTTTGACTTTATTGATATCGGGTCCGTATTTTAGTTCTGAAATCCGGTATAGGTCCATTACTATACTTATGACTTGTCTGTCAAATTTGGTGAGAAACGGAATTGGTTTGACGTGATTCGGACTTCCAATTGTAAAATTAGAAGTTCATGAGTTTTCTTGACAATTCCCTTTGGTTTGATGCTAAATTCGTAGTTCTAGGTGTTGTTTTGGTGATTTCATCGCGGGAGCAAGTTCGTATGATATTTTTAAACTTGTGTACATATATGGTTTAGAGCTCCGAGGGCTCGGGTGAGTTTCGGATAGGCTACGGAGTGAAATTAGACTTAGAAACAATGCTGGTGTGCTTCAGTTCTGGTGCAAGCCTCTGACCTTGCAATTGCGAGGTCAGGCTTCGCATTTGCGACCTCTGCTAGGTTCTCATTTGCTAGCAACTCATCGCATTTGCGAGGAGTAGCTGGGGCACCTCAAGTTTGCATTTGCGAACAAGACTTCACAATTGCAAAGTGGGACAGGGGGTACAGTGATCGCAATTGCGAACAAACAGTCGCATTTGCGGAAGATCATTGATCACGCCCAACTATGCCTCCTAAGAGTTGTAGCACGCCCAACTATGCCTCCTAAGAGCTTTAGCAGTCGTTGCAAATATTATTCGATTTACAAGTCCATAGTCGAATCCCACATGGAATTAACATACTAATCACAACCACTAGTTTCGCAAGGATTCAAGTAATAAACCTTCAAAAATATTGAATAATGAATTGATTATTTACTAACTAAAAGCAAGGTAATTAATAATTTTGATACTAACAAAGAAAATGTTGTAGAAAAGATTGGAAATGTCTAGGGTTACGATTTCCCCTCTCGTCGGAATCCTCCCCGCCACGTCTCATATAAATTCGCCTAGATATTTTTCTACCGATCGTGAGTACTTTAGGTGTCGTAATTCTCTACAATAATTTACTAGACGTATTCTTCCAAACTACGCTAGCTGGCACTAGTTTAACACTCACTACAGTCGCACCAAGGTTTCGTTATTCCTAATCCCACATTTAAACCCTCTGTATTGATCCCTCATATACGTTAGAAGTGATGTTGTTCAACAACTACCTAAATATGTACCCTTTTCCAAGTAATACACACTAAATAGGCACAGTCAATTGAGGGCCCTTCAATCAACCACAATAATCATATAGTTGAGTAAGTAGAGAAAAGTAAATGGAAAATTCATATTAAACGCAGTGGAAAATTCATCCTTCAAGAGGTTCCATCACACCCTAGGCAGAAATTTAGCTACTCATAATTGTTTGCACAAATACAATATTAGAATTCATAACAATAAATAATTAGGAAGAAAGAGGAAAAAACATGAAGTTGAATCATTCTCCTTGCTCCAAGCGTGTTCTTACCTCTCCAAAGTCTTCTCTCCCATCAAAAAGTGTCTATCTCTCATATTTTGAAGATTTAGGGTTGGGATGGGCCGAAATTCCTTCTCCTAGTTCGGATTGGAAAAGTTCTGCCCTGGTCCCGATCTGGCGAAGTGACCCTCACTTCGCGGTCCGAGACTTCTTGATTTCTTCTACTTCGGTCTCGGTCTGTCGAAGTGAACCTCGCTTCGCTGTCCGGGACTTTTCTCTTCAGCTCTTTTTTTACCAATTTTTCTTCCGTTTGATCCTTTTCCACACAAGTTTATCCCTACACATAAGACACACGTAATGAGTATATTTTCACTTCAAAAGCGATGTAAACTCCCGCAACTCACACACTAAATAACACATAAACACACTCAAAACATGCACTTTTCATACATTATCACCACCCTACACTTAAAATCTTGCTCGTCCTCGAGCAACTTAAAATTAAGCAAATAGGCAAGAAATACCTTTCAAAACATACTTAAGCATCATACCAATGACAATGATTTATATCAACGCATAGAACCCGATATATGCACTTTTCATACATTTACTCAAGTTTTAAGCTCATGCCAAGATTATTTAAAATATTCATGTGACTCTTTATAACATCCCCGCCTCAAAAATTGACTCCAATTGCATACTATGACTCGCTCCTTATGCCAAATCAAAAATCAAGGTCTCTACCAATCCTGTGCAAATCATGTGCCCTCACCAACAAATCACAGAGAAAGTAGTCCACGCACTCAATATAAGTTCAAGTATATTTTAAGGACTCTTAAATCGGAAGAATTTGCTCACTCTCACAAGAAACTCTTATGCCACCCAAGTTAATACCATAGGCTTGCCCGTAGTGTAAGTCTCTACTAATTTAAGCTCGTAAAGTATAGGATTAAGTAGGACTTTATAGGTTGTAATGTAGGCTAAAGGACTGGTAGGATATATTTGAGAAAATAGTGACTAACCCTCCTAAGCACTTTAATACACTAAACTTCACTTTTAAGCACCTCCTTGTCATGACCAATTCAATATCTTGCCATAAAACCATACACATTTAGGACCTTCTTCATTAAGCACATCAACATATAGATATTTACTAGCTAGACAAATATATGAGAGGTGTTATTCTCTTTTTTTTTTCACTCTTCTTAATTTAGTATTTTCGGCTAGTATCTTTTTTTTGTTTGTACAAAAGTGCACCTTTTTGGCCTTTCTATGGTTCCACTCAAAAGCTACCCACTCTCTTTCTTTACTTTTCTCGCTACTTAAGTGCTTTCAGAGGTAAAGGTCCAACAAGATTTGATTGAGAACAAAAGGGATTCGGCTTGTAATGTGGTTGCCAAAGAAAAGGTCTACAGGCTCAAAAGGGCGACTACGAATAATATTAGCATAGGTAGGAAAATAGGCTAACTAGTCAATCAAAGGAAGCCTATATCATTTCTCAAACTTACAAGACTTAATCATTTCGCTTTGACTCACACACGAGCAAGTTCTAGACTCACAAGGAAAAGTACACTAAAGTATCACCTCACACAATTACATGACTCACTTAGGACGGCTCGGACCTGACACTCGAGTTAAAGCAACTAGCACAGTCATCATAAACCTTCAGCACACAAAAATTAATCACAAGAGTCTAGAGATGAGCCTCGGTGTCACAAGAAAGCCACACATATTGTCAAGGCATGTAATTATAGAGATAACGAAGAAAGTACTTAGTACAAATGCTCCAGACTTAAGCCTCGATATAAAACATGTCAAAAGCACAAATTACTCAAGCTTCTTCCAATTTCATTGTCAGTTCCACCAGAAAACAAAATAAAAGAGCAACAAATTTTTTTTGTATTTTTCATTAGACTTTAGTCCCTCAAGAAAAATGTCTAGGTAATCCATCTTCGCGAAAATTCCACAAGTCTTTACAAGTTTACCCAAAACTACCCGGTTCAAGAAACTGGCATCCTCAGGAAAGAACTGCGATTTAAAGAAAACCCGGGATTAATTCACTACAAAAAGACTACTACAATTATACAATTACAATGGCTATAATAGTGACCATGCAGTTCAAGATGTATCTCTAGCAATTAAGCACATGCCACAAAAATTAAGGCCTTGACACCCCACCCCACACTTAAGAATGTGTAATGTCCTCAGTTGCACAATATCACAAAAATACAAATAAGCAAGATCAAAGGTAGAGTGGGTGTCAGAAACTCCCTCAAATCACTCGGGTCGTGGTGAGGACCGGGTGTGGAAATCGGTCCCCAGAAGTGCTGGATCCTCGAAGGTGATGCCAGTCGTATCAACTGTAATCAATCAGCTCGCCTTCCATTGTCGGGGGAACCTTAGTCTCAGCATTCCCCACGCCAGCTACAGTCACAACGGCCAGTCTTGGCTCCTCCACAATAGTGCTAACAGTAGCACTTAAATGAACGATGTGTGGCCCTTCTACAACAGTCTGCACCCTAATAGAACGGGTCGGCAAGGTACCTTTAGAGACAACAATCAAGTGTGCAAAGTGAGACTGCAACTCTACTCCCTAGACTCTGCTGCATCAGCCAGTGCGCGATCTCGAGCCTCTAACTCCAGTCTCAACTGGTGTATCTCACTCTCTATTGCTGTGAACCGCATATCCTTACTGATCCTCTAAAACCGCTCCTCATTTGGGTCCGACACATCACAAATATCATGCAATACTCCTTCAGTGCCAACTCTAATATTATCTCCAGGTCTGGATAACTTACATTTAGCCAAGAGTGCGGTCAAGGTGTGCACAAAGTAAAGGCTGAGTTGTCGGTTACCTCGTGTTCGATGCATCTGACACTGCATCACCTCCTCAAGATTCACGGGTATATCTGCTATCAATGCATATACCAAGAACACCCGCTCCCAGTAGATAATTGATTTATGTGTCGCTGGCATTAATCTGTTACTCACCCAGTTCAACCAAGTCCTAGTTTCCCTAGTCATGCATCCCGTTCCTAAACTTCTGGTTTTGGTCCATGACAGCTCCGTCATTGGATTACACATTAGCTACAACATGCAGTGCTGGTCTGGATTCTTAAATTGCTGCAAATACTCATCATGATATTGGAATGGAATACGATAATGCTTATTGATTGCATTGGGAGAGATGTCAACCTTACGTTCGCGGACCCAGATGATATCATCACCCTTTTATGGATCCCAATTAGCATGTAATTCCTGTACAAGTGTCACATTCACCTCACCCTTGGGTCCCTGAGCCAAATATGTCCAACCGTTCCTTTTAATCTTTTACACGATCTGCAAGAACTCTTTTCTGTTAGCCTCTAAATTCAACGGCCTCTCGAACAAAGCTGAGTTAACTTGCTTTCCGTTAAGTGTTTGCCAACAAGCCATGTCATCTTGCTAACAAACTTCTTAGTCCACACTCAGTCATCCACTGGTTCACCATCACCCTCAGGTAAAGCAACATCTACATACTCCTCGTCATCGGACTGGTCCTCCTCAGACTCAGATTCCGTATCGACTACAGCTTTGCCTCGCCCTTGCACATCAACCAACTTGTGCTTCTTATACTTGGGTGGCCTAGAAATTCCATCACGAATCAGTAGCGGTACTTCTCTCGACCTAGACAGCTGTGTGTGCTGCACTTTCTGTGGTAGTGCTTCAGAATTTTCCCATGCAGCCCTATCGTTCCTTGCCTTTTTTCGAAGCTCAGTAGCACGCTTAGTCTGTGCCCTAGTTTTATTGGAAGGATACTCTGAGGGTAGCTTACCCTTACCATGGTTAGTAGGTGTCTTGGAGGTGGTCATATTACTTGGAAAGAGCCCAGAAACAACATTAGTTCACTCTATGCCTATGTTGGCCGCGGATGACACTTGTCTTAGAAAGAGCACAATGTATTTCATAGGACACCCAATGGCTACCCCACACCTAAGAGATGTTCGTTTTGCTAATTGAGGTAGGTTAGCTACTCAATTCACGAAACCTCACCAAAAATTTCATTCGGGCAATTCATCGAACACTTTATGTGCACAACTTTTGTTAATCTTCATTAATTCAATTTGCCAATAGTGTACCCTCCCAAATAGATTGAGGTGGTAGAAATATAGTTTTCCACCTCACTATGCATAACCACCAATAAATTTTTGGAGAAATATATGCTCTACCATTCCAAAAAAGAAAACATTAATCATCCCACCACCTAACCAACAACACAACTAGAGAGAGAGAAAGAAAAAAAGAAAACAAAAATTAACTAACCTAATGAAAACACTACTGGAATCGTTTGAGAAAGAGAAGAAGACAGAAGGAAAAAAAGAAAGAAAACAAACTGAGAGGCAGGGATTACCTGGCGGAGGAACTGCTTGGGTAAAGAAAAATGGTAGGGGTGTTAGGGTTAGGGTGTGCACTGGAATAGTTGGGCATGAGTCTGGTGATGGTGAAAGTTTTACAAGAAAGGGGTGGGGCACTTGTTTTAACAAAAAAATGTTGTTTTTCTATTTCTTTTTAATTTATGTCCTTATTTATTTATTAAGACAGAATAGTACAAAATAACAACAACAACAATAATAATAATATAATAATAATAATAATAATAATAATAATAATAAATAAATAAATAAATAAATAAATAAATAACAAATACGGGGTTGCACCAGGACCGCACGGTGCGCGACCTGGAGACGCGCCCCTTTACGTGGTTCAGCTATGCCCGGTCCCGGTCTCGTGAAGTGATGCACACTTCGCTGCCCCTCTACTCTTTTTCTTTCACTTTTGGTCCCAGTCTCGCGAAGCGAGCTTCGCTTCGCTGCCCCTCCGTGTTCTTCTTCCTTTTCTTTTACTAAATGATAACTAGACGAAAATAAAAAATTAGGTTTCCTCCTAACAAGCGCCTGTTTAACGTCGCGGTACGACGAATTTACAATATTATAATGGGTTGCCTCCTACGAAGCACCTGATTTAACGTCGCGGCACGAGTCGAGCTATCCTTTATCAAGGATCCTTCAAGTACATGGTTGAGATCGATTTATCTTCCTCAACCATGACTTGATAATGTTTTAGCCCTTGCCCATTAACTTTGAACTTGCGAGAGCCATCTTCTGATGCAATTTCTACGGCTCCGGCGGGATGCATCTCTACCATATGAAATGGTCCTGACCATCTTGACTTCAACTTGGCCCGAAACAACTTCAATCTCGAATTGTATAGTAATACCATATCTCCAGGTTTAAAATTTCGCTCAAGAATATTTTTGTCATGCATCACCTTCATTCTCTCCTTATATAGCCTTATACTCTGAAAAGCATGGCATCGGAACTCATCAAGCTCGGGTAACTCTGTGATTTTATGTGTACCCGCTATTTCCATGTCAAGATTCAGCTATCTTAATGCCCACAAAGCTCTATACTCCAACTCCACGGGTAAGTGACACGTTTTCCAAAACACCAGTTTATATGGAGACATGCCAATTGGGGTTTTGAAAGCGGTACGATAGGCCCAGAGTGCATCATCTAGATTTCTTGCCCAATCCATTCCTGTAGCATTCACGGTCTTTGTCAAAACACTCTTTATCTCTCTATTCGACACCTCCACTTGCCCTCTTGTTTGTGGGTGATATGGGGTGGCAACCTTGTGGCGAACCCCGTATTTTTCTATAAACTTTGCGAAAGCTCGGTTGCAAAAGTGAGTGTCTCCATCAATGATTATTTCCCTTGAACGCCAAACCGGGTGAATATATTCTTTCTCAAAAACCAATGACTCCCTTTGAATCATTTGTAGGAAGTGCCATATCTTCCACCCATTTTGACACATAGTCTACAACTACAAGTATGTACTTATTGCCATATGAGCTGACGAAAGGCCCCATGAAATCGATTCCCCAATCGTCAAACACTTCCACTTCCTGAATTGGGTTCATGAGAATCTCATGTAAGCGAGATATATTCTCGGTCCGTTGGCATTCATCACAACCCTTCACCCAGAAGTGTGCATCTTTGAACAATGTCGGCTAGTAGAAGGCCGACTCCAACACTTCCGCGGCTGTCCTTACTCTTATGAGATGGCCACCATACGAGAATGCCTGACAAGCCTGCAAAACAGAAGATTGGTCTGTCTCGGGGATACATCTCTACATCATGTTATCAACACAAATCCTGAATAGATATGGCTCATCCCAGTAATACATGCGACAGTCACGAAAGAACTTTTTCTTTTGGACAACAGAAGGTCATAGAGGATAATACCGCTTGCCAGGTAGTTTGCAATGTTTGCATACCATGGCGTTATTTCAGGGCTCGTGGCCAATAGTTGTTCATATGGGAAAGTCTCCACAATCTCCTCCACCTCAACCTTCTTCTCTGCTCCTTCCAGCCTAGACAATTGATCAGCCACTTGGTTCTCCGTTCCCTTGCAGTCACGGATTCCCAAGTCAAATTCTTGTAGCAGTAGCACCCATCGAATTAGGTGTAACTTTGACTCCTTCTTCTCAATTAGGTACCTGAGAGCAGCTTGGTTAGTATAAACAATTACCTTCGAGCCTACCAGGTATGACCTGAATTTTTCAAATACGAACACCACTGCTAGTATCTCCTCCTCGGTCACTGTGTAATTTAGGTTGGCACCACTCAAGGTTCTACTTGCATAGTAGATTGGATGCATGACTTTATCTTTTCGCTGCTCAAGAACTTCTCCCACAGCAAATTCGCTTATATCGCACATCAGCTCAAAAGGTTTCTCTCAGTCAGGTGCCACTATAATTGGTGCAGTCACCAACCTCTTCTTCAACTCCTCAAAAGCTACCCTGCAGTCATCATAAAACACAAAGGGGTGATCTTTTTCAAGAAATTTACACAACGGGTTAGTAATTTTGGAGAAATCTTTTATAACTGCCTGTAGAAGCCGGTGTGACCAAGGAAACTTCTTATGACCTTGACAGAAGTGGGTGGAGGTAACTTCTCAATTATATCAACCTTAGCACGGTCCACTTCAATACCCTTACTTGACACTAGAGGTCCCAAAACTATACCTTCATGTACCATGAAATGAAAATTTTCCTAGTTTAGCACCAGATTAGTCTCCATACATCTCCGCAACACTAATTTCAAAATTTTAAGGCAATCGTCAAACGAATTTCCCACCACTGAGAAATCATCCATGAAAACCTCCATTATATCCTCTACCATATCTGTGAAAATGGTCATCATGCACCTTTGGAATGTGGTGGGTTCATTGCATAGGCCAAACGACATTCTCCGAAAAGCGTAAATGCCATATAGACAGGTGAATGATGTTTTCTCTCTATCTTCCAGGGCAATAGATATCTGATTATACCCCGAGTATCCATCTAGGAAGAAAAAATAGGACCTCCCCGCTCATCTATCTAGCATCTGATCAATGAATGGCAACATAAAATGGTCTTTTCAGGTGGCCTTGTTCAATCTTCTGTAATCCATATAGATTCGCCATCCTGTGACCGTTTTTGTTGAGATCAACTCGTTGTTCTCATTTTGCACTATAGTCATTCCACGCTTCTTTCGAACACATTGAACTGGTCTGACCCAGTCTCTATCAGAGACGGGGAAGATGATTCCCGCATCTAACCACTTGATCACTTCTTTATTCACAACTTCTTTCATGTTGGGATGTTCCCATCTTCCAGTAGAATCGTATGCATACAAAACATTGGACTGATACCCTTTATGTCTGCAATGGTCCACCCAATTGCAGTCTTGCACTCCTTTAGAACCTGCAAAAGTTGTTCTACCTGCACATCTAACAAACCGGATGAGATAATAACAGGCAATGTCGAACTAGGTCCTAAGAAAGCATACCTGAGGTGAGATGGTAACGGTTTTAGCTCTAAGTGTGGTGGCTCAAAAATTGATGGCTTATATGGAGCAGTCTTTCTTTCTTCTAAGTGTAAAGGCTCGAATTCGAGCTCTCTTTTCCAGTATCCTTGGCCTTCAAGAGCCAAATCCCACTCCGCCAAGTCCTCACTATCTACCTCTTCTAAGTTAATCAGTCAGGTTGCTAAAGGGTCTTTAACGTTCAGAGCCTCATCTTCCTCCTCCAAAATCACATCCACAACTTCTATAAGAGAGTAGTTAGAAAATTCACTTGGTCGCTGCATAGACTTATGCACATTGAACGTTATCTCTTCGTCGTTCAGTCTCATCTTTATCTCTCCAGTTTCACAATCAATTAGGGCTCTCCCAGTGGACAAGAATGTCCTTCCCAAAATTATGGGAATCTCCTCGTCAACTCGGTAGTCCAAAATGACAAAATCTGTCGGAAACACAAACTTTCCAACCTGCACCAGTACATCATCAAGTATACCTGATGGCCTCTTCACCGTTCAGTCGGGTAGCTGTAGTGGTATGGATGTGCGTCTTGTTTTTACAATGCCTAACCTTTTATAGATATCCAAAGGCATCAAGTTTATGCTCGCCCCAAATCACACAATTCTTTAGCAAAAGCATAGTTGCCTATTGTGCATGGAATTGTGAAACTCCCTAGGCCGGACAACTTCTCAGCTATGTGTCTCGTCACGACAACAGTACATGTTTGAGTTAGTGTAATAGTGGCCAAGTCTTGAAAGTCTAACTTGCGAGACATCAAGTCTTTCATCATTTTTTCATACCCAGGCATCTCCCTCAAGGCGTCAATCAGTGGAATGTTCACCTGGATTTTCTTTAACATCTCCATGAATTTCTTATACTGCTCATCCTTCTGATATTTGGCCAACCTCTGCGGGAAGGGTGCTGGCGGTCGCTTCTTTCCTGTGACTTGAGTTAGATCTTGCTCGAGCACTTTTTCTACTGCCTTCTCTTGCACTCCCCAGCCTCCTTTTCAACCTCTGTTTCCTTATTTATTTCCTTCTGGGCTGGCTGGATTCTTACTTCGGTTAGCTCAGTTGACTCACATACCTCAATCGGTAATGGAACGGGTATCTCAGTTGGTCGGCTTTCGCGAGCAATTTCTTGCTCTAGATCAAGGCCTCTACCATTTCTTAGACTCACCGCTACAAGCTGTTTCGGGCCCTACTCTTTTTATTAACATGTGTGTCTGCTGGTAATGTCTTCTAGGGACGATTATTCAGAGCCATAGAGATCTTCCCTAATTGAATCTCAATGCCTTTTATCGCTGAGTCATGTGATTCCACCTTCTCCTGCATTTTTCCATAGGACCCAATCAGTTGTTGTAGCATTCCTTTAATTTCAGACAACCCATCATCTTGTCTCACTATCTGTTGTTGTTGAGGATGTTGATAAGCTAGCTGCTGATTTTGCTGATTGTATCCTTGTTGCCTTTGGTAAGTCACAACTTGGCCCTGTGGTCGCATAGCCCCAGGATTGTTACTATTATTGTACTGTTGTTGTGCTAGTCTATACTGCTAGTTCTGTTGCCCCCAATTCTGACCACCTTGCCTCTGTCCTCCATAATTGCCCACATAGTTCATATTTTCCTGATAGTTCTGGTTGTCACTTTCACTACTCGAGGAGCACACATATGGTTCGTTAATACATGGTCTACATAAGCCTCCATTAGTCGTATCAACTATGTGTACCTGTTTCTGGCCTTATTCGTCAATCTTCTTGGTGAGGATACTCATTTGCGTCATTAGAGTGACCATATTCTCGGCTATGGAGTTTTTTGGGCCCAAAGCTACTAAGTAAACTACAAGAGTGATTGTAGAGTCTCTTGTCATCCATCCTGAGTTTTGAGCTATTTTATCAAGTAAGACCTTTCATTGCCTGAATAATTTGCTAAAAAATGCTCACCCTACTGAAGCATCAACATTGGCCTTCAAGATGTCTGCCAATCCCATGTAGAACTTTTGCCCCAATATCTGATCTGGAATGCCATGATGGATACTTAACCAGCATACCTTTGAACCTCTCCCACGTTTCTTTCAATTTTTCAGCTGGTTTCTACCTTAAGCTCAATATCTCATCAACTTCCTTGGCAGTCTTATTGGGTGGCTAGAACTTGTTCAAAAATTTCTTGACTAATTCCTCCCAAGTGGCGATGGAGTTTATGGGGAGCGAATTGAGCCAAGTCTGAGCCTCTCCCGTCACTGAGAATGGAAACAACAACAACCTTATTGCTTTCGGCGTCATATTTGGTTTCCTTTGCGCGATACATATCGACACAAAATTTTTCAGATGTTGCTGAGGATCTTCAATGTAGGACCCCGAGAACAGTCCATTGTTCTACGACAAATGTAGCATGTTGTTTGTGCTTTAAAATGATTCTGCTTGTATCTAAGGGACTGTGATTGCGGTTGCCAAATTTTCTGTGGTGGGTTGTGCCCAATCATACAAGGCCTGATTGTTCGTGTCATTCCCATTGTTTGGGTTGTCTATTACGTCATCCATGTATAGTTCGATTAGTTTTGTTGAGTTCTGTTGTCGTTTCTCCTTCTTGTTTGCACGATTTAATTCCTTAAAAGCTTTCTCAGGATCCAATAGTGCTTCGAACAATTCACCAGTTCTTGAGAAGTTTCTAGGCATGCACCTGTAACACCCAAGAGTACAAACGTTAGAATTTCAATATAATGAATTTCAAGTTTAGAAAGCTGACTAAACTACGAATTCTAGCTATTCTAGTTGTAATTAATAACACCATTAATTCCCTGGAAACAGCGCCAAAAATTCATCACGCCCAACTATGCCTCCTAAGAGGTCTAGCGGTCGTTGCAAATATAATCCGGTTTACAAGTCATGAGTCGAATCCCATAGAGAATTAACCTACTAATCACAACCACTAGTTTCACAAGGATTCAAGTAATCAACCTTCAGAAATATTCAATAATGAGTTTATTTTTTACTAACTAAAAGCAAGGTAATTAAAAAGCTGTAATTTTGATACTAGCAAAGCAACGGTTGTAGACAAGATTGGAAAGGTCTAGGGTTATGATTTCCTCTCTCATCGGAATCCTCCCCGCCACGCCTTATATAAATTCGCCTAGATATTTTTCTACCAATCATGATTACTTTAGGTGTCATAATTATCTTCCGAGCAAATACAACAATTTACTAGACGTATTCTTCTGAATTACACTAGCTGGTACTAGTTTAACGCTCACTACACTCGAAGAAAGGTTTTGTTATTCCTAATCCCACCTTTAAACCCTCCATATTGATCCCTCATATAAGTTAGGAGTGATGTTGTTCAACAACTACCTAAATATGTACCCTTTTCCAAGAAATACACACTAAGTAATTCACAGTCAATTGAGGGCCCTTCAATCAACCACAATAATCATATAGTTTTACAAGTAGAGAAAAGTAAATGGCAAATTCATATTAAACACAGTGGAAAAGTCATCCTTCAAGAGGTTCCATCAAACCTTAGATAGGAATTTAGCTACTCATAATTGTTTGCACAAATACAAGATTAGAATTCATAACAATGGAAAATTAGGAAGAAAGGGGAAAAACGTGAAGTTGAATCCTTCTCCTTGCTTCAAGCGTGTTCTTGCCTCTCCAAAGTAAGGCTGGCAAGTGGGTCGGTTAGGCCAGGGTCCGGCCCAGGCCCGCGAGCCCATATGGGTAGTGGGCCTAAACAGGCCTAACCGTTTAAGCCCGAGACCAGGTGGGAGTGGGCTGCTAAGTGGGCTGGTCCTCTGGAAAAAGCCCGCGAGACCGAGATCAGTTGGGCCCGGGACCGGCTCCTGAGTGGGCCGGTTCAATCGGTCATAAACGAGCTTAAACGGGCCCAACGACTGTTTTTTAACAAAAAAAAATTTTAATTCCAAAATTTTTTTAGCCGTTAGAAAAGTTTAAAATATGACCGTTGGCCTGCAAAAATAGCCGTTTTCTATTTCAAAACTAGCCATTTAATCCCCCAACTTTGTTTTAACCCCAAACTTTTTATAATTATACTTTTTCCCTATTTTCAACTATAAATATCCGTTCATCCTTTCATTTTTCTCACAAAATCATCAATCTCTCTCAATTTCTCTCTAATTTTCTTCTATAACTGATTACTTTATTGTTGTAAATTGTGAAATTTTGTGAAGTCGAAGTATTCAAGTCTTCAACGCTATATAATTTTCAACAAGTTGTTCGTCAATTGGGTAAACTTGTTCCAACTCTTATGTTTTAATATTATAGTTTTGTTTGTTTTACTTTGTATAATTATAAAGATGGCCTATTATTTGAAAAAAATTGTTTAGTAAAAGTAAGGGAAAATCAAAGATTGGTGAATCTAGTGGCCAAGTTGTTCCTCCTCCACTTCTCCCGGCTCCCCGACCCAAACATGTTACCCGTCCTACACCGGTTATTCTTGATAGCAATAATACTTTATTATAATTTATCAATAGTCAATTTTACCATGATATTACACCAGGTGAACAATTAAACCATGAATATATGAATGTTCTTTATGGTAATCTAACTATTGATGAAAATGATGATGAAAATATACATTTTAATGAAACACAACCGGATGACGATACACCCACTAGTCCTGTTGTTGAAGTTAACCCAACTGACAATAATCCAAATGATGCCCCGTCTGACCCTCCTGTTACTACCCCTACGTTTTTTAGACAACCTTCTAAACGGATCGAAACATCTCTTGTTTGGCCATTTTTTATTCAACTAAGAGAAAAAATAGCACTAATTTTAAAACTTGTGGCAAAGAGTTAGCTTTTAAGTTTGTTGGAGGTCGGGG
>ML436446.1:1912-12537 GCA_005239525.1 Nicotiana knightiana
ACCATCGAATGCACGGACGCACACATTGTTGGGCCTGATTCTTTCAGTCCCGATCTCCATTCTTTGTAAGGTTGATAGAGGGAAAATGTCAACCCCAGACTCACCATCCATCATAACTCTCTTCACGTAGTAACCTTCACATTTAATAGTTAGGTGGAGAGCTTTGTTGTGGGTGGCCCCCTCCGGGGGAAAATCATTCTTGCTGAACGAAATCTGGTTGACCTCAAAAAATCGTTCTGCCATCCTCTCCATTTGCTCGACTGTGGTGTTGGCCGGAACGTATGCTTCATTGATGGTTTTGATCAGGATCTTCTGATGCTCGCTCGAATTCACCAACAAGGACAGAAGCGAAACCTGGGCGGGGGATTTCCTGAGCTCCTCGATTATGGTGTATTCAGAGGTTCTCATGTTCTTGAAGAATTCTTCGACCTCTCCAGCACCGATCGACCTTTTGGNTGTATTTCTCTGAAGAGTTTACATCGCCTGTCTTCCGGGTAATCTCTTTCCCTTTGTATGTCACCACTGTCCGGCGGTAATCCCATGGGACGGCAGTAGTATTCTTTATGGGAGTTTGCCACGTGCGGCTAATAACCACGGGCTCATTCAGCCTGGGTGAAATTATTGGCCCCCGCGCCGCATACGTCCGCTTTGGGATATATATTTTTGAGCCATTCGTTATCGCCCTGTTGAATTGTAACCGTCTGGGAGGGTTCAAAACACTTTGTTCTTCCCCGTGTGCTTTGGGGATGTAAAGGACAACATCTTTAGAGGGTCTCTTGTTTGTCCCAGTCTCAGTCTGTTCCGTGACCTGGGGGACGGGTTTGCTCTTTCTCATCTCCTTGGCCGGATTGGGTGCCGTCTTGGGTTTTCTTTCTACATCCACGATGGCGATGATGGCCTTTAGAGCTGGATCAAAATCCCGATCCTCGCAAATCATGCCAATGACGGGCCCATGATTGTGGGTGGGCAGTGGATTATTTGTCACATTGGGAGCTTCTTCGTCCCTTAAAACCACTTTCTTTTGTTCTATAAGATTTTCCACAGCCCTTTTGAGGTTCCAGCAGTCCTCCGTGTCGTGCCCTTCTACTCCGTAATGGTAAGCACAATTGGTACCCCGTCTATATGATGGTGATTCGGGGTTCTGCCCGTTTAGAGGTACGGGTTGCAGGAGCCCCATCTGGACCAACTTTGGGAAGAGGCTGGAATACAGCTCTCCGATGGGAGTGAAATTAAATCTCCTCGGTGGCTCTCTAGGGTAGGCATTATACGGGTAGTTGTTTTAAGGCGGGCGTTGATTATATGGAGGTGGGGGGCGATGGTTATTTTTCGGGGGTGGAGTTCTATTCTGATTGTATTGTTGTGGCGGCCTGGGATGTGGCTGAGCATTCATTACCGCATAGGGAAAAGGGGGCGAAGCATAGGCTGTATCTTGGTGAGGGTAGTAATGCTGGGAGGTTTTAGGAAATGGGCGTGGGTATTGTCGANAACCCGCTTTGGATGGCCTGAGAGGTCGCTCTTCTGGCAGATTGGCTTAGGATACGACCAGTTTTTAACCCGTTCTCCACCATTTCTCCAATTTTAATTGCTTCCGCGAATGGTTTGCCATGGCGGACATCATATTCTGGAAGTAATCAGCTTCTTGTGCTTGTAGAAAAACGCTCACCATTTCAACCTCATCCATCGGAGGTTTGACCCTGGATGCTTGCTCACGCCATTTGATGGCGTACTCCCTGAAACTCTCTGAGGGTTTCTTTTTGAGATTGGACAGTGAGTTTCTATCGGGAGCGATGTCCACATTGTATTGGAATTTTCGGACAAAGTCACGGGCTAAGTCATCCCATATCTGCCAACGGGATATATCCTGGTCCATGTACCATTCCGATGCAATTCCCGTCAAACTTCCTCCAAAATACGCCATGAGAAGTTCCTCCTTCCCGCTTGCTCCCCTGAGTTGGTTGCAGTATCTTTTCAGGTGGGCTATTGGGTCTCCATGCCCGTCATATCTTTCGAACTTGGGGGTCTTGAACCCGAGAGGCAGATGGACGTGCGGGAACATGCATAAATCTGCATAGGAGACAATTTTCTGCCCGCTTAGCCCCTGTATATTTTTGAGGCTCTGTTCAATACTCTTCATTTTCCGGGTTATTTCTTCATTTTCGAAGCTTTTCTTATCCTGTCCCACAGTGAACTCGGGCTGACTTTGTTGAAGATATGCATTGGGAACAGCATGAGCAGTATCCTGATGGACGGATGGTGTTTGGAATGTGAACGCTGGTGTCTCGAAACTTGGTCCGGAGATAGTTCGTGGGGCCGTGGTGGAGATCGGTGGTGCGGTAAAAATGTTGGAAGACGCACTAGAAAACAAGGCCTGGGGGTGAACCTCAGAAGGCCTTCCGGCAAAATGACCCAACATGGTTGGATATCCAAATGGCGTGGCTGGGTAGCTTATGGGGATATTGGACGTCCCTCCTGCCCTGGGGATTATCTCTGGGAATCCCGGGATAGTACTAGGTGGTTCCCTACCATTGGACCATGCGTCCCACATTTCTAGCATGCGGCAATGCAGAGCCCTATTTTCTTCCGATGTTGCGGACTCCGATGTTGGGATGGCGGGGTTTAGGTCTTCCACGATGTTGTTGACGATGGGCAGGTGACTTTCAAATGTCATTTTTATGCTCCCCTTCGATCTTGTGAAGTAAGGATGGGAAGCCAGGTTACCGCAAAACCAACCACCTTAAAATACATTTAAGATTGAACCAACAAACGTTAGTTTTAAAACATAGACAAATTGCCCATACGGGGTATGCAATGCACCTGATGCTTTTCTATATGTCTTCGCCACAATTGTGTATTTCATCCCGGCCTTATCTCTTGGTTTGTTTTTATTTGGTTATTATTTTTTCCTTTCCTTGGTTATTGCGTCTGCTATTTACTTCCTTACTTGGTTTCCTTTCTTATGGTTATGATTGAATCCTATGTGGATTGCCTACGTATCACGGCGCCGCGTGAATCAGACCATCGCGTAGTTCATGTTAGCAAAACCCAAAGAGATGCATATATCATTTTCTAAAAGCTTCATTCCAAGAAAAATTCCACTCATTAGATAAACACTTTTGATTACAGAAAGTTAACAGCCCATTTTTGGAATTATAGAGTTTGCAAAACAGACTTGACACACATTTTCGAAAATATAAAGACTATTGTGGACTCAACATATGACTATGACTAGAAAAGTGAAGTACAGACTCGAAAATATCAAGAATACATTAGTGCTTCCGTTGCTCCAGGGGCCGGTGGGGCATCATTCGGCCTTGCCACGGGCCTGCGTGCTATGTCTTGTCGGAGGCGGTAAAGGTCGTCCATTATCTTATGGACAAAGATCATAATGGCTGAGAAGAAAGTGGTCCGAGTCATATCTTCGCATTCTTGACATTTGGTGACGATGTAGTCAGCTATCTCTTGGACCCTTCGTCTGATAATACCTTTCTCTTGAAGTAGGCGCCCGATTTGTTGGGATCTTGCTTCTAAAGTTTGGGCATCCTTGTGACTCTGTTCTTGCCATTGTTGCAACTCTTTTTCTAACCGAGCCACCATGGCATAGCACTGTTCCCTCTCTGTTTTAAACCTTTTCGCCTGTTTGGCCATCTCGTTCCCGACGGCGACCAATTTTTCTTTCAAGCCCACGACTTCCTGGTCATATTTCGTTTTTAGTCTCTGAACAAATTCTATTTTTTCTTCCGCACTCTTTGTTAGTCTTGCCCGAACTTTGGCCAGTTCTTCTTCGGCTTTGTCTAACTCATTCCCATAGCTACATACTTTATGCCTCAGGCTGTTGATAAGCCTTTCATCGGTCCTGCTTCTCTCTGGGTTCTCAGCAGCTGTTTTCAGTTCCTGTATCTGGGCCCGGAGGGCTTCATTTTCTTGGGCTAATCTATTTTTCTCTCCTTCGATTGAGGCAGTTTGTAGAATATTTTTGAACTTATTTCCCTGACCTGGGCCTCCAATTTGCTTATGGTGGCTCGGTAGCTGTTCTCTTTTTCTAACCAAGCACAGTGCTCTTGAGTTTGCTCGGCGAATTGTTGTACATGGGGTCTCTTTGCGGGTCGTTCTTGCTCTTGATGCTCCCTGCCTCTTACACCGTAACATGAGGTTTAGGCGGGTTCCACTTCCCTTTTGGATAGGTCTCTCACACGAGTTTGAGGTTCTAAAAACCTGCATTCATCCAAATTTGACGGACCCTGCTTCAGGAAATGCAGCTCTTGGGCATAATTCAATGGCTTGTTGGCTTAAATCCTCGTCATGGGGAACACCCTGCTGCCTCCCCAACTGGCGTAAGACCCGGTGCGGGGCATATGGCTGAATGCTTCGCAAGCCCATTAATAGGAGATAGCAAACCTCAGCCGACATATTGATAACCTCGTCGAGNCCGTTGAGAGGGAGCCATCCGAACGTCCACTTGATTTGGTTGGCAGTCAGTGAGCTCAAGTATGAGTGCCAGGCTTCTGTGCCTTCAGGGAATTGGCGGCCTTTTACCCGAGTACCATGTTAATTCAAACCGGTTAAGCCGTAGTTCATGCAGCCCGGGCGGTGACAAAGGTGTTCGATCAGCCAGATTTGTAGGAGCAGGTTGCACCCCTCGAAGAATTTTCCCCCGGATTGGCAAACTGTCAGAGCACGGTATATCTCGGCTAAGACCATTGGTATCAATGTGCCATTGGACTTTTTCATCATGAAGTCTGCCATTCCCACAAGTCCGATGTCTATGCATCCGTCGCTTCTTGGGCATATCAAGGTGCCCAAGAATGCTACCACAAAAGCTAGCCCCCGGCGGGCTTCCCATTTAGCCTGATCTTTGTGAGTTAGACCAGTGTTGTTAGCCTCATAACCCTGGGGATCTCCATAACGTCTGTAAAGAAAGTAGAAAGTGCAGAAGCCTTCGGACAAATGTGGGTCTTGGACGTCCCGGCTAATGTTCAACAGATCCAAAAACTTGTGGGGAGTCACCGCCCTGGGTGCCACTGGGTACCGACTTCTGAGATTGTCATTGAGACCAGCATACCCCGCTATTTCCTCCAGCGTGGGTGTTAATTAAAAGCCCGAAAAGTGGAATACATTGTGGGCGGGATCCCAGAACGGTACTAGAGCCTCGACGATGTCCAACCTCGGCTTGATCTTTAAAAGGCCAGTAAGTCCCCCTAAAGCTTTTATAACAGGCTTTCTACTGGTCTCCCCCAAGTTGCTCCACCACATATGGAGTTCCAGAGGGATTTCCTCGACTGCTTTGAAGGGGATGTTTGCAACTGTATTCATCCTGCACATTTGTTCTTTTTTTATTAAGACCAACAGAAATTTTTTCGAAAAGTGTCATTTTGGCAAAGGGTTTTGTAATAAAGAAAATGGACCACCTTTGCGAACACAGCCTTTTAAGGTTGTGTTCGCGAATTGGGTCGAAATTTAAAGACAAAACAAAGGTGGCCATTCTTGCAAAACGGCCTTCCGGCGCCCCACTTGGGCGATCAGGCTATAATGGCATCACCTAATTTTATTTAAGGCTATATTTGTTTGATTTTGAAAAATGGAGTTGGACCCGATAAGGATTGCCTACGTATCTCACACCAGTGAGAATCAAACAAAGCGTAGTTCGGGAAAAATCTTGATTAACTAAAAATATACACCCACTCATTTTGTTTTATATATGTATATTTTATTTTTTAGAAATTTTGGCAGCGTTTCTGGATAAATACGAGGATTTTTCAAAATAGGGCAAATTCTCTATTCTACCTCACTCTTGGTTTTTCTGCTCATTTTTATTTAGCCGGTCGATACACAAGCTGTGACAAATAAATGCATACGTAGCAAATAAAATGCATCAGGATAGTCTTTTATTTCGGGTACACCTGTCCTAGACGGACCCAACCCCTGTATTGAGTCTCCTAAGTCAAATGCACATGATGCAAATAAGCGTTCCTATTTAGGGATCCGACATGAGGTTTTGTCATTCTAGGTTTAAACCTGGAGTTTTGTTCTAGACCAGGCTTACCCGAGCAGACAGCTCGAGCCGAGGTCGGGGCAGGGTACCGGGAATACAGAAGCTTCGCCGGCTTTGCAACTTATCCGTACCTCGTTCTAAAATTTGGATATGACTCTAACAGAAAAGAAGTCACACGAAGTGCACACTTCCCAGATGATTTAGAAGACTCAGGGAGAAGAGGGTTTCGACACAATTTTATATATAGTTCAGATAATATCAAAGCGGTAAAAGCAACATTTAGCACATTAGGTTCAAATATGTAAAATCAGATAATAAAGCCAAATAAAACAGTTATTCTATGCTTGAATCCTTGAACCTTGAACCAGAGATTTTGGGTTCGATCCCCAGCAGAGTCACCAGAACTGTCACACCTCCCTTTTCCACCACCCCTCCCGAATTTAATGAAAGGGTAATAAGGGGAATTTTTCCAATTAAAGTGACATTATTCAGATTTGGGATTTATTTTAGTTTTCAGAGTCGCCACCCGGATTTTTGACGATGTTCCGGGACACCGTTTTATTTTTAAAAAATCCCAAACCGAGGAAATTTTGACTCTGTTTTAATTTGTCTGCGACCAGAAATCCGAGTAAGGAATTCTGTTAACCCGGGAGAAGGTGTTAGGTATTCCTGAGTTCCGTGGTTCTAGCACGGTCGCTTAACTATTAATATTTGGCCCAATTATCTAATTATTTACATATTTTAAACCTATTGTGCATTTTAGCCTCTTACTTTTTAGCCACTTTTAGTATTTATGGATTTATCTTGAAATAAGTCGCGATGTTGTGCACTTATTTATTTTCTGGACATATTATAATTACGCCACATGAAATGCACCCGCGATTACAACATGTGATTTTTATTAAATTTTGAAGTTGAAGACGGGGACATGAGTTGTCGCACCCGAGTGTAGATTACGTAGTCAAGACTATGGTTATGACAGTTTTAAGGTGCCTATTTGAGGCGATATTTGATGATTCTTTAGATTTTTCTATTTGAAATAATATTTTAGTTTTAAAATTAATTAGGACGTTTTATGGATTTATCTTAAACAAGTTACGATGGCGTACACTTGTTTGTTTTTGGACACATTGCAAACACGTTACATGAACTGCACCCGTGATTGCTATGTGCAACTTTATTTATTGTTTGGGGTATAGGGTCGGGGGCACGAGTTGCCACTCCCGAGTGTAGGTTATGGTAACTTTGGTATAATATATGATTTTTATCAAATTTCAAGCTAAAGGTCTCATTCTACCTAGAAGATCGCCTAAAATGATATTCAATAGCCTAAAGGATACATGCTTCGGGCTATGGCCATATTTTAGCCCCTTAAATGTTTAACCCTTTTGGCCAATCCTATTTATGGCTAATTGTTAAATAAGGGAAGATATGTAATTCAAATCATATCAATCAAGGAAAGGTTTGCAAAATATAAAAAAAAAAAATAGAACTACTGATTTACCAATCGTAAATTTAAGGAATCAAATAAGCTCATTTAGCCACATTAAGGACATTTTGACTAATGTGTTTTTGTTCAATTTCGTACCTGCTATTTAGTTCATCACTCATATATATTGAGATTTCATATGTCTACTGTTACAGGTTCTTTTAAAGGAACATCCTCTGAATTCGATGGAAATAGCAGATCTGTTTTTTATACCGTTCGAAATTCTTCAAAAAAAAGTCTTTTAAGGTTAATTATATGAATTTAGACGAGCAGGTTCTCTCTTTGATTTTCAGAAAGTTTGACAAGGTGCAAGGTGAGTTAAAAAAAATCTGCGAAGTCCAATTATTTTGAAATAACTGTTTTTTTTAAATCAGATAAAAAAATGTTTTATAAAAGGTTCCACATGGGGTGATTCGAGCACTAAGTCTTTTTTGATTAAACACCTATTTCGGGTTTTTGAAGTATTTTTCGAAAACAGATTCAAATTTCAGAAAAAATCACCTCACAATTCAGTTTGAACACTATAAGTAAAGGGCTAAAAAGAAATGAATATACAGTCCAGTTTAGATTACATTACAATGATGCTGAAAAATAGATACAACGGAATTATAGCTTGACTATTGTTATACATTTTCCAGAATCAAAGAAAACTAACATAAAGATTCCAACCAATTTTACTGACTTGAACTCCCTTAAGGCCTTACATTTAAGCCTTCCCTTGTAATATGTAGAACACCCCAATTAGTTGAGTGTGTTATTCATCCACTAGACTAAACAAGACTATGACAAGAAGTCAAGTTTAGGTCGGATGATGTTTATGCTAAGCTATACTAAAAAAAAATCATTCGTGCATCTTTAATGTAGATTATCAGTCCAATATTTACAATTTGGACATTAGTAACAATAGATCTTCAAACATTTGTAGGGTGAGTCATACCATGAAGGATATTAGACTCACCCTTAATGATGTTTTTACACCATTTATAACAGAACAGGCTCTTGTCTTTTTATGGACTGAATCTGACCATAAAAAGGGGTCAGATTCATCTCCATAGAGGTCCTATTCAAACTCGTGATTATACTGTGACTTTGCCTTTTTAGGCATTTCTTAGAGAATGAACCTAACCACTTGAAGGGTTCAGATTCACGATTCTACAGCCTTTGTTGATTGCTCGTTTCATACACTTAAAGGGTGATAAGCTACTGTTTAAGCACTTAATATGGGGTGAATTTGACTAACAATAAGTCAAACTCATCTACCCTAGTGCTGATACTAACATAATTCTAAACTATACAGGGACTTTGATTATTTAAGCATTTTTAGAGACTGAATCTGGACATTTAAAGCGTCCGGATTCCTTATTCTAAGGCCCTTTTCGATTACCTATTTGTATACCCTTAAGAAGGTGATTTTCAGCAACTTAAGCCATTGTTTATGCACTATTATGGGATGAATTTGACCATTACAAGGTCGAATTCATCTACCCTAGTGCAAATTATCTTAATAATAAACTAAAACAAACACAAAACCAACATCTAACTTATTTTTAACTACACAAACTCAAAGCATTCTGAAATCAATAAGACTTAATCACAACTAAACAGAATGATTCCAAGGATTCAGGCATTTCATAGACAACACTCATTCAGATTCATTTACCAGCCTATTAACCAATCCCATTTTAGATTTTTCATACCAAAAACAAAGGAAAAGGAGATTCAGCTAGAGAAGAAGGATTTAAACAACAAAGAAAAAGAACAAAAACTCAGATTTGATTATTTCAATAAAGTTAAGATGTTACATACCTTGTTTGAAGAGAAAAGTAACAGAAAATCCTGACCAAATAAAGGTCAGGCCAAGAGAAAATTCAGCTAGAAGAGATAGCATAATGAGGCAGCAAACAAACAACAACCTCAAACCAACACATCTCCCAAAATCAACCCAGGTGAGTTTGAAAAATCAGAAACTGAAGGAGAAACAAGGCTGAAAACCCAAGTAGATTCTTGATGAACTTTCCAAGAGAAATCAGATTTTTGTTCTACTAATATCTTTTGAAATCTTCTCATGAATAGGAAACTACTCTCAATTTTCTGTGTTTTCCAAAATGTTTTAGTAGCTGACTCAGTTTAAAAGAGGGTCAAATAGAATGTCCAAACAAAAGATCCTTCAAATGTGAAAAATGGGTGTATTTATAAGGGACTTGGGGATGGGATAGATCTAGCATATTCCCTGTCTAATGAGCTGAAATAGTGCATAGGGCAGCTGTCACCCTTATCCTTTGGGACATCTGCCCCTATTCCAGAAATTTCCAGTCATTATAACGACCCTAATACCCTTAAGAAATCTGATTTCAAAAGTCTAGAAGGTTCTTGGGTTGTTACCACCAAGATTCCCTCACCTAGGATTCCTAATGTACCCCTTGAAGTCTCTGAAATTACCATTAAGTAACCAGGGTTAGACTTGCTTGGGTTATTGTTTAACTATAGTTAACTAACACTAGTTAGGTTCCTTTGGGTGACAACTAGTTGTTCTTAACTAAGGTTGAGTTAATTAATTAAAGGTTAGTTGATTAAATGCCTAGAGTTGGCTTGCATACTATGTTTAATTCATTTAATCAACAGTTTAATTAAACTTAATGGAGGTTAGTCAACTCAGTTCTCTTAACTTAGGTCAAATGAATCTGTTTTAGTCCATTAACCTCAAACTAATTGTTTTAAACAGATTTTATTTTTAGTTAAATACTTAAGAAGCTACCTAAGTTAATTTCTAGATTGAAGAAGTTGGAATCATTTAAATGTGAGACTAAGTGAATCAATTATTCTGAAGCTTAGTTAACTCAAATGCACAATTGAACCTAACTAGTTGTCTTAGATCAAATAAAAATAATTAAGTTGTTAGACCTGATTAATTAGGGTGCTTAATCCCTACTGATTTTGGACCTGTTTTGAGATTGAGGTTAACTAGTGTTGGTTAATTCTAACTTAGTAAATTATACTTAACCCTTAATAAAATTAGGAGTCTAGTCTCTTTTTAGGAAGTTAGGTTAGACAATTAGCTTAATTAGTTAATTAGGTTCTTAGAGTTGGTTTCCAACCATACTTATTAGTTACCTGGGTTTAAGTTAATTTCATTACTAGGTGTTAATT
>ML436446.1:12796-28106 GCA_005239525.1 Nicotiana knightiana
TTAGTTTGTAGGGATTGGGTTTGGGCCTGGGTAGTTTCAAGCCCATGTCCGAAATTGGCTTTTTTTTTTTTCAATTAACTAAAGAACCTAAATAAGTCCAAATCTAATTTAATCCAACAAATGTTAGCAATTAATTTTAAACCTTATTTTTCATCTATTTACATATTAATTAAGAATAAAATAACCAATTATATATTCTTAATTAAATCTATGATTTATCGAATAAAAATGATTAATTTTTATAGTAATTAGTTATTAAAAACTACATTACGTTAAATACTCGTCATTCGTCTATTATTTAATTAATTATAAATAATAACTTCATAATTCCTTGATAATATTAATGCGAAATTTTTAATAATTTTGAAAGATGAATTATGGATATGCAACAATGCAAGTAATTCATAATTAATTACCGAAAAATCAACAAAATTCATAAAATCCATTGATTTATTGGGATTTTTATAGGACGATACGGCGAGCAAAAATCACATGCTCACACTTTGGTCCCTAAGATTTTTATTTCTTCACGCTGGCTCAATATTTACCACCTAAACCTAAGAAGTGCAAGGTGAAATTGCAATTCAAAATTCCTTTTATCCTTGTTATTTTATTTTCGACTCATCAACTTCCAATAATTTTTACGAATTTACTACTTAAAGAATTAATTTTCTGTAGTTGCCTTGAATAACCAGATTCAGCATACATAGATCATGCTCCAATCGACCAATCCCCTTTACCTTCCCCTTATAGATGGCCTGGAACACACAACAGTTAGGAAAGAAGGATATGAATAATCCTGCATCCTTGGTAAGTTTTGATACTGGCAGAAAATTATACCTAAACTCAGGTATATACAATACATTCTTGATACTGGATGATCGTATGTGAGTAATGACACTTGTTTCACCATTTGGTAGTTGCATTCTTCTCATATTAGTCTTAGAAAGCTCCACAAAATCTTTATATAAATCCACATTATAGACCATGTGACTAGTGGCTCTGGAGTCTATAATCCATCTTTCTTTTTTTTAATTTTTCTCTGAAGTGAGATAGGTATACCTGTCAATTTAGCATGAGCTACTGTTTCAACAGGCGTGGTACTCCTATTAAGCATTTGGAGTAGTTGTTGATAATGCTCCTCTATAAGGAAGTTTCCATTTTCCTGGAGAAACATCTTTGTGCTCCCTCTGCCCTTCTGATCCTTGAGTGACATCAAGTTGCACATTGTGAGCCGCAACAGTATTTCTAGTAAAAGACTTCCTCTTTGGTTTGTAATCTGCAGGATACCCTACCAACTTGTAATAGTTATCCCTTGTGTGATCTTTTCGTTTGCAGTAGTCACAGTAAAGTTGTACTTTCTGTCTGTACATTGTAGGTCCCACTTGCATTAAGTTTTAATTCACTGGATTAATGAATTCTGTGACCTGTGTTGTAAGGAACTGCACCACCTACATGTCCTGTGTTATAAGCCACAACATTAGTTCCTATCTCCAAATTGGTTACACCAGCTGCTCTAGCTTGTTGGCTTTCATCCTGTACAACTATTCCATAAGCTACATTGATAGTAGGTTTAAGTATCATCATCATGATTTGTCACTTTGCTTGTGAAAATGACTCATGTAGCCCACTCCGAAAATGAACTAGTCGCTATTGCTGAATATGCTCAATGAATACTTTTTAATTCCGGACAAGGGAACGATGGTGTAGGCGTCATAGCATCATATTCATCCCATTAATCCTTCAATTTTGAGAAGTAGGTGGAAACTGGTGTGAGTCCTTGATTTAAGCCTTTAACTTACTGATACAAATTCTAGATTCGTGAAATGTTTCTCTTATCAAACCTCTCCTTAAGTCATTCCAAAAAAGCATCGCATCTATCCCACTTATAATGTATTTCCTTCCTAAACTTGTTCTTCTCACATGTTCCATCAATATAACCAACCTTGTTCTTCGCAAAAAGTGTAATCCTCATAGATCGACACCACAAATTGCAGTTATTAGTACCTAGAAGTTTGAATTCGATCAAATACTTTCCTGGTGAATCAGAAGGTCACAAATACAGAGGATGATTGTGACTAATTGTAGTGTCGTCACTCGTTCATTCTCCTACTTCCATCGCAGCTCTGAATCGCAAACCCTAGCAGCTGAATTGAGTTGATAACCAACAATTAACCAGCAAATTGAAGAAAACAAAGTGAGTATCAGCACTCGATCGTAGGCTCTGAGTGACATCAAGTTGCACATTGTGAGCTGTATCAGTGTTTCTAGTAAAAGACTTCCTCTTTGGTTTGTAATATGCAGGATAACCTAACAACTTGTAATAGTTATCCCTAGTGTGACCTTTTAGTTTGCAGTAGTCACAGTAGAGTTGTACTTTCTGTCTGTACATTAGAGGTGCCCCTTGCATTGAGTTGTAATTAACTTGATTAATTAACTCTGTGACCTGGGTTGTAGGGAACTGCACCACCTACATGTCCTATGTTATAAGCCACAACATTAGTTCCTATCTTCAAATTGGTTACACCAGCTGCTCTAGCTTGTTGTCCTTAATCCTGTACAACTATTCCATAAGCTACATTGATAGTAGGTGTAGGCATCATCATCATGATTTGTCACTTTGCTTGTACAAATGACTAATTTAGCCCACTCAGAAATTGAACTAATTGTTGTTGCTGAATATGCTCAATGAATACTTTTGATTCTGGACAAGGGCACGATGGTGTAGGTGTCATAGCATCATATTCATCCCATAAATTCTTCAATTTTGAGAAGTAAATGGAAACGGGTGCGAGTCCTTGCTTTATGCCGTTAATTTACTGATGCAAATTGTAGATTCGTGTTATCAAACCTCTTTTTTAAGTTATTCCAAAAAGCGCTGCATCTATCCTACTGATCATGTAATTCCTTCCTAAACTTGTTCTTTTCACATGTTCCATTAATATAACCAACCTTGTTCTTCACAAAAAGTGTAATCTTCATAGATCGACACCACAAATTGTAGTTATTAGTACCTAAAAGTTTGTATTCGATCAAAGGTTTTCCTAGCGAATCAGAAGGTCACTAATACATATGACGATTGTGACTAATTGTAGTCTCATCACTCGTTCCTTCTACTACTGCTATCGCAGCTCTGAATCACAAATCCTAGCAGCTGAATTGAGTTGATAATGAACAATCAACCAGCAAATTGAAGAAAACAAAGACAATATCAGCACTCGATCGTAGGCTCTGATACCATATTGAGATTTCAGGATCGAAATGAAATGAGAAGAATCTAGAAGAATGAGAGAGAGAGATCGAGCGGAGAGAGTAAACGACTTCTTCATTTCATAACAGAATGAATGCTTACATGTAAATGTCACTAGCTAATCCCTTTTATACATGTATAACTAACTCTCTACTCTAAGTATACACAACTAATTAACCGACTTAACAGTGCTTTTCACTAAAATAGGTACAACTTTGAATTATGTACACTTTGGTCCCTAAAGTTCCTATTTATTGACGATGGCTCAATATTTACCACCTAAACCTAACAAGTGCAAGGTGAAATGGCAATTCCAAATTCCTTTTCTCCTTGTTATTTTATTTTTGAGTCATCAACTTCCAATAATTTTTCCTAATTTACTGCTCAAAGAATTAAGTTTCTTCCCCCCCCCCCCCCCCCCCCCCCCCCATTTATGTTTTTTCCGGGTATTTGTTTGGGTAGGGGGAGGGGTGGGTGCGGCTTTAGAGGATGGGGGTGGGGTTGAATAGGCTAATGTGTAATTGGACAAGAAAGAACTAGCGGAAATCAAAAACCTTATTCGCAATTCACACACACAGAGAAGGGGGTGTTTAAACCATGATTGGAAGATGCGTAGCAGCTCAATCGTCAAAGCCAAACGAGCTAAGATTTCAAACTTTGAATGGAATTCAAGAGCTAGCTGAAACTCGCAGATTCAAGGTACTGAATGTTCTTTAAACTGACTGTCGAAAAATCTGATCTTTTTCTTGGAACGTGTTTATAACTAATGTATTAAGAACATGGGTGAAGCGTCAATTATGAATAACATAGATGTTGCCCGGACAAGTAAAATGAGATAAAAAAATATTCCAAATTTTGTGCTCTGTGTGATGTAAATTGGAAAATATATTTTCTGAAAAATTTCTTAGACTTGGAAAGCTACTTTATTTGTCATTTTACCGTGTCGGGACGCTTTGTTAAAGCTGGTTGAAGTACATTGAGGTGGATTAGTCGAGGTGCGGGGTGGAAAAAAAATTTAAGGTAGGTAAGTTATAGGATGTGGTGCTGCGGGATGAGGGTGGTTTCTTGATGATATTTGAGTATTGAAGGTTGCCAATAATGTTAATACCTTGGTTGAAACAAGGACATGGATCAATAGCTAAAAAGTAGTTGTAGAGGAAAATGACTTGTGCCAGTTATTTTTATGGTTTTTTTTTTATAGAATCGTTTAGAAAACGAACATTTTGATTAATTTAAGCCAACTAATCATTAGAAAATCATCAAGAAAAATATTTTACGTCACACCAATCACACCCCATTTTGCAGTATCTGCTCCGTAATTTAACAGTCTGTTTACTGTATATTTCCTGTAAATGGGATGAATAGAGGATATTGGATTGTTGGGACGCTCATCGGAGCTGCAAGTAATCCTTAGAGTATTAAATCTAGTTAGACTTGGATGCATCTACACATTTGTAAGAATTCGGTTTGAACTAAGGTTTTAATGTACTCAGAATGTGACACATTTTCCATGTGTCTTTCTAAAGATTCTACTTTAACTTGTCTTCAGGCATGGTTTTTGGATCAGTTTGGAGTGCTTCACGATGGGAAACAACCTTATCCTGGTGCCATTTCTACATGTACGTTTTCATCTGTTAGCTTTGAGATTTTGGTAAGCTTGTCTATATATACTTTCAGTCGTTCCTTACTATTTTAGTTTTTCCTTAGTGGATAACTAATGATGTTAAGCAGTGGAAAAGTTGGCAACTTTTGGTGCAAAAATGGTAATCATAAGTAATTCTTCAAGAAGAGCATCTACAACCCTGGAAAAATTGAGGATCCTTGGATTTGATCCATCACTTTTTATCGGTGCCATCACCAGTGGGGAATTAACACATCAGTATCTCCAAAGGTTACATATTTTACGTTTTAAGTAGATAATGAACAAATTATTATGATTCAATTTGGGATTATTCAGTAGAATGTCTGCATGCCTGTTGATTTCCTGAATGATAATTTCTTTGCAACTTTCTATTGATCATCAATTTGGGAGCTATTCAATAGCATATCTGCTGCATATAAATCTCTTATATGAGAATCTACTTGCTTCCTATTGATCTTTCTAAAAATAACTTCAAACAACAAAAATGTTGGAATTTTTGGTGCTTCAATTTTCTTGTATTATGCTCCGCTAAATGACTCATCCCACATAGTCACCACCAACAATTATCACTGCTGCTTTTCTCATTCATCCCTGATCTTTTATCATTTTTATTTTGCAATGTCTTTTAGAACTGTCACTATTTTGAACAGAAACTTAAGGAAATCACATGTCGTGTATATCAGTTTAAATGAGCATTGAACTACAGATTATCAACTAAAAATGGTGAAATGTGTTTCTTTACATTTGATTATGGGCAGGAGAGATGACGCTTGGTTTGCCTCCCTGGGAAGATCATGTATTCACATGACTTGGAGTGACAGGGGTGCTCTATCTCTTGAGGTATATCTGAGTTCCTTAGAATAATGTCCAAGTGTGGCTCTTATGGTTTGATGTTGAAGAGTTTCAGTTGCATCCCCGTCTCCATTGTATTTGAATTGAAGAACATGTTATCTTTCTCACTGAGTGGCACTTGTTTTTTTGTTAGGGCCTCGGACTAGATGTTGTGGAAAACGCTCAGGAAGCCGATTTTATTTTGGCTCATGGAACTGAAGCCTTGGGGCTTTCTTCTGGAGCCGCACTTCCCATGAAACTTGATGATCTTGAAAAAATACTGGAGCTGTGTGCTGCTAAAAAAATTCCCATGGTGGTAGCAAATCCTGATTTTGTAACTGTTGAGGCTAGGGCTCTGCGTGTTATGCCCGGTAAGAATGTTTTTCTGGCACTCGTGCTTTGGATAGTTGAGTTACTTTATATTTGAGGGCAGATATCTTGATAAAATAAGGAATTCAGAATTGATATTAGCATTCAGTTTATCTATTCAACTGTTTAAGACGACAATATCTTGTTTCTTAATATTCCACTAATTCTTACACCAACTGATTTCAGGCATTTCTTTTTAATTATCATTGAACTGCATTACAGCCTTCCACCCTGTATCTTGTCTTTCTCCATTTCTAGATTCATGACTGAGATCCCCTTCTCTTGGATTTGTTTTCCAGGAACATTGGCGGCCACATATGAAAAGCTTGGCGGTGAAGTAAAATGGATGGGTAAACCTGATAAGGTGAATTGTAATTCAATATATGTTTTCCTCTTTTCTTTTGAGATACATGCTGTGTTTATCAGTTCTACAGGTTCAGAAAACATATGAGAGAACTGATAACAAGATTTTGATTTTTTAAATTAAGGTAATGCGCTCAAATTAGAGCAAGACATAGGAAAATGAAAGCACAGTTCATCAGTTGCATTTTTATTTTGTTTCTAAGGTTTTATAAATTGTCATTTCTTGGGATATTTTTTGTCAACCTATTTACTCCCTGTACAATTTAAGGTGCTTCATTTTGTCATTCTATGATCTTTAATTGATCATTCTTTTTGTTAAAATACTATGATCTAAAACTGATCATCCTTGAATTGGTGGAATAACATGAACATAGTTCTTATGCTTATGTACATGATTGTTGGGCTGTCTGATCTTTTTTGTGCTTCTATTGTCCCTATGGATATCTTCTTAACATCATTAAACAATCTCATTAACTCCTTGCAGATAATATACAAGTCAGCTATGGAAATGACTGCTGTGGATGCCTCTGATTGTATCGCCATAGGAGATTCCCTGCACCACGATATCAAAGGTGCAAATGCAGCTGGAATTGCATCCACATTTATCACATGTGGAATCCATGCTACTGAACTCGGACTTGGCAAATTTGGAGAAGTCGCAGATGATAATTCTATAAATGCGCTTGCCTTGCAAAACAATGCATATCCTACATATGTTCTCCCTTCATTTACATGGTGAAGAATATAGCATAATGTATCCAAGTACCTAATAGTGCTACTTACTTTGTACCTGTTTTGATTCTTTTGGATGAAATGGTTTTTCCGTACCATCTATTTTGTCTAAGAAGGGGGAGCCTTGGAGCAATAATAATATTGTCTCCGTGTGACATATAGGTCACGGGTTCGATCCGTGGAATCAGCCAAATGCTTGCATCAGGGTAGGTTGCCTACATCACACCCCTTGAGATGTGGCATGCCCCCGGACCCTGTGTGAACGCAGAATACTTCGTGCACCGGACATCTGTTTTATCTAAATTGGTTTCTTCAATTAACCATCCATTTTATTTTTCTATTATGATTGTGTTGGAAAAATTTATTCACACCCGATGTTTATACCAATCCAAGAATACACGACATGTATGTTTACGTAAACTGTATCACTTAGTAATTGTTGATTATAATACCATTTTACCAATTTTATATTTAACCATGGTAAACTAATGTGGTTTGGTCTAAACACTGAGGTATGGTAACTTTTGGTTGGAGCCACATTGCTGTTTGTGGTGCAGTCTCCAATTTCTGCTCTATCACTTGGTGTATATATCCAATTTCTGCTCTATCCATACCACGAGAGAAAAATGTTGCAGATCATTTAGTGTTTTATTTATAGGATGATAGAAATTCAAAGTTTATGGTTCTACTTCTACCTATTGAAACTGTTTTCAACTAGTAGCTTCTGAACCTTTACTGTTTCTGGAACTAATGTTTTGCCTTTCTATTCTATCTATAGATATAGAAGTGGCGGCAGTTTGAAACTGCACTAAATTTTTATCCAATTGCCTCTCACCTTTTGTACTATGAATATCTGCTACACCGGTACTCAGGAACTGTTTTACATCCATGACCTTTTGCGCTAGAGAAATAAGCTTAATCAATCAATGTCGTTTGCCTCCAACTTTTGGTCTTTAAGGTCATGCGCTAGCCCAACTTTCTAGTCTTTTTGGTCTTCAGTTGGAGTGAACGACATTGACAATTAAGCTTAATCCTCTAGCAGTCGCAGGCCATGAATATAGAACAATTCCTTATTAACACAGGTACTCATGGTACAAAAGGTGGGAGGCCACTAGAGTACAATCATAACTTGATGTTGGTTCTGACCCGTAGTAATTTGGGGTGCAAAGAATAGTCCTTAGCAAGAGAATTACTATCAACTCCATAACTAAACAGTACTATAGCAAGTGTGTATGAAAGGATTGAGTTGTTTGTGGTGAATGATCACAACAACACCTTCGTAAAGCATGCCTCTGCTTTTATAATTTGCTTTAGAAGGATTAATCTAATCAATTAACTAAGTAAACATCAACCCCAAACTAATTAGCCATATATGAGCACAATTCGTCGAATTAATATTCAAATAACCCTTCCAATGAAGCTGCGGCTTTCTTGTTTTATTTGATATCTCACAGAAAGTTCTCTTAGTTGGAAAAAATTATATGTTTATACCAATCAAAGAATACATGACAAGTATTTTTAGGTATTACTTAACAATAGTTGATTATAATACCATTTTTACCTCAATTTTATACTTAACCATGGTAAAACTACTGTGATTTGGTCTAAACACTGAGGTATGGTAACTTTTTCTTGGAGCCATATTGCTGTTTGTGGTGCAGTCTCCAATTTCTGTTCTATCCTGTTTTCGTTTCTCGAATTTGGAAATATTGTTCCTTCGACATAAAATGGTAGCAGGAAGGAGAAGTGGGAAATAGATTCATGAAATTACTGAAGTTTCCTTTCTGATTGTTCTTTGAATAGTTTTCTGGCCATTGGCTACAGTCTCAAAAATTAAAAGGTTGACGCATGTCCAAATATACAAAAGGGAAGAAAATTTATTTTCAAATAGAATAATGAGGTTTGGAGTTCAAGGGATAACATAATCAACTTTTGGTATTGATTTAGATATTGATTTTTCACTCTTTTTGGATAACAATATATCTTACTCCCTCCGTTTCAATTTACGTAAACTTGTTTGATTGGGCACGAAATTTAAGAAAAAATAAAAACTTTTGTAATTTGTAGTCCTAAACAAGCTAAAAGAGCCCAGAGTATTTGTGTGGTTATAAAAGCTTCTCATTAAAGGTACAATTATAAGTTTAAGTTAAATTGTTATCAAATTTAGAAAGGGATCATTCTTTTTCGAACGGACCAAAAAGGAAATAGGTTCAGAACAAATGGAGTAGAAATAATCCAAAAGAATATTTAACTTCTCAAGCAATAATTTTATTTGGGCGATTTACAAGAATGGCCTCGGAAGTGGGTGGTCTTGTACTGTTGACCTGCTTCCCCCATGGCAAACCTTCAAGTTCAAAAAAATTTATTCATGGGGCAAACGGCGGACAAAAATTCAAGATCACCCCTTATGGTGTCATATTTCTGCAATTTTAGCGTAGGTTACTATCCCTTTTGCTCCGAAGAATTTAGAGGCGGATTAAAGATTTTAAGTCAGTGAATACAGAGTTTATCCTGTACCTGCTACCTTCAATGTATATCCGCTCCGTGGAGGATAATTCTTTAAGCCAAGATTGGGATTAGTGGATTTTATTATTAATCCACCCATGTTTTTCTCGTGTTATTTGTACAGGTACTTTAGATATCCAAAATAATATTTTCAACTTTAATTTTAGAACGTTGAGCAGGGAACTAATGTATAATAAACTTGTTCTCTCCGCATTTGACTCGATCAGACAGTGAGATGGGAACTGTCAATATATGCACCATCCTTTTTTGTTAATGTCACTTTTAAAGGGTTACTTTTTATTGTACTAAATATTCTCCTACCTTTTTTAGTTCTTGATTTATGGACATAATTGAGACAACAAAACGGTGTAACTAAGCATCTGAATTACATTCTGTGTCTTGACAATGGTTCTACTTATCTTGTCTTTTTTGGCTTTTGGCATCGGATATTTGAAACTCATTGGTCCTGCTAATATGAATTAATGCCAGGTAGGCTCACTAACAGCTTGTATCGTATTGTTACTTTAAATACAATATTTATTTAGATTGTCACTTAAATTTTTGTTGTAACAACAAACATTGCTACTTTAGGGAACAATCGATTTAGTGTGATCGCGTCGTTTTCTTATTTTTTCTCTCATCTTGCCCTTTTTAATTATTAAATAATTCTATTTTATCTTTTACCAGATCTTTTTATACAATAATATTACCTCGTACTTTACTTTGTTTATTTATAATGTTGCAAGTTTATTGTCACGACCCAAAAATCAACCGTCGTGATGTCGCCTATCGTGGAACTAGGCAAGCCACAACTCAACATCTCAATACAGTAAGAAAACCTTGAAAATAAAAACGGAAGCAATTAATATGGAAGAAAGCCTTTTTAAAACAGAAATAATCTGAAATACGGTACAATCTATCCCAAAACCGGGGTATCACAGAGTACATGATTATCTATACCGGAATACAGTCTACTATAATGTCTAGGGAATAAAACTGAAGTACATATAAAGATAAAGAGGGAGAGTCAAGGCTTGCGAACGTCATGCAGCTACCTCGATAGTCTCCAAATCCTGACTACCCGATCGGCAGTCGCTGTGACCCGAAGCACCTGGATGTGCACACGAGGTGCAGGCTCTAACATGAGTGCAACCAACTCAGTAAGTAACAAATCCAACCTTTGGACTGAAAGGTAGTGACAAACTCAACCGGTACAGTTAAAAATAGAAATAACAGTGCAGAAACGTAGGCATGCTTTCAAGTTAAATAGATAGTTCAAAGCAATATCAAATCTGAACAATGTAAAGGATATAACTCTTCTACTTCTACATGCCAATGCACATACAGTATGTGATGCACCATGCTGACAGCCTCACGTGCCCACGCTCTCAAATACTCAACCACTCGATACTGTATATGGCCCATACGGCCCAAAGAAGATCCATCCCAGAATATATACATCACTGACTATCAGTCAACCTGTACCGAGGAGGGCCAATCCAGCCCGTGGAGAAGATCCATGTCCAGGTATATCATGCTTCGGACAAGATCCATGTCCAGGGAAGATTCATCCCTCCATAATACCAACTACGCTCACTGGGGGTGTGTACAGACTCCGGAGGGGCTCCTTCAGCCCAACCACTATCATAAATCAATATAATCGTTGCGACGTGCAGCCCGATCCCATAACTGTCACTCATAATCAGTCTCTCGGCCTCACTCAGTCATCAATCTCTCAAATCTCACTCACGGGCTGACAATATCATGAAATTAGCCCGAAAACAATGATATGATGTATTAATAAATAACAACAGAGAATGGATATGATATGAGATGCATAGATATGACTGAGTACGAAATGTCAATGAAATTAGTAAGATGATAACAAGAAACGACCACTATGGGTCCCAACAGTACTGACATAAAGTCTAAACATGATATCTAGCATGATCGACAGCTCAATTACTTTATCACATGATGAAAACACGGATATCAACAAGATAGAACCACGATACAACGCCATGGAATCGACCAGGTCACAATTTTCACTGTGTTATACCTGCACGCCCATCACTTGGTAGGTGTGTCACCTCAATGCCAATCACATAACACATAACTCAGGGTTTCGAACCCTTAGAACCAAGTTTAAAAGTGTTACTTACCTCAATCAGGGCAAAACTATACTCCAAAATGCCTTTGCCTCTCAAAACGGTCTCCAAATGTACCGAATCTAGCAATAAGCAATATAATACAATTAATATAGGCTAAATGGATCAATTCCACAAGAAAAATACTAAATTATAGCCAAACATCCAAAATCGGCTTAACCCGGTCCCCGGCCCACGTCTCTAAATCCGACAAAAGTCATAAAACTCGAAAGTCCATTCACTCACGAGTTTAACCATATCAAATTTACTCAAATCTGATAATAAAATCTCATTCAAAACCTCAAAAATCTAACTCAAGAACTCTTCCTCTTTCCCCCAATTTTCCTCCCAAAATCACAAATTAGATGATGGAATTAAAGACATAATCATGGAATTTAGCTAAAACCAAGTAAGAATCACTTACCCCCAATCAACTCCTTGAAAATCCCTTCAAGAATCGCCCAAATCCATGGTCTCTAGCTCAAAATATAAAAAATGGGTTCAAACCCTCATTTTTGAAATTTAACACTGCTGCCCAGATATTCCTTCATCGCGAACGCGACCTTCCTCTCGCGATCGCATAGACCAGTCTGCCTGCCTCTCAATTTAACACTCCGCGAACGTGGCTACAGCTTCGCGAACGCAAAGCTTTTCCAACACCACTCTTCGTGAACGCGACCCCTGCACCGCGAACGCGTAGAGCAAGGGCCTCAGGTCCCCAGCTATCTCAACATCACTTCGCGAATGCGACACCTCTCCCGCGTTCGCGATGCACACATAGTCCATACCTTCGTGTTTGCATCATCCTCTTCGCTTCCTCTTCGCGAATGCAAAGAACAAAATCTTCCCAACTCACAAACACTGTTTGCAAATGCGAGGCTCCTCTCGCGAACACGTAAGAGGAAACCAGAAGAAACACACCAGCAGTTATCAGCCAACAACCTAAGTCCAAAAATGACCCGTTAACCCTCCGAAACTTACCCGAGGCCCCCGAGACCTAAACCAAACATATCATCAAGTCCCAAAACACGATACGAACTTAGTCGGACCCTCAAACAATATTAAAACACGAATTACACACCGATTCAAGCCTAATGAACTCTGACCTCAAATTTTACTCACAGGTCATAAATGACACCACAAACCTACTCCAACTTCTGGAAATCTAATCTGACCCCGATATCTAAAAGTCCACTCCCGGTCGAACTTTTCAAAATTCTAACTTTTTCTATTTCAACCCTAATTCTACCACGGACCTCCAAATCACAATCCGGACGCGCTCCTAAGTCCAAAATACCTAACGGAGCTAACAGAACCATCAAAATTCAAATCTGAGGTCGTTTACACATAAGTCGACATACGGTCAATTTTTCAACTTAAGCTTTCAATTAAGAGACTAAGTGTCTCAATTCACTCTGAAATCACTCCGGACCCGTACCAACTAATCCGGCAAGTCATATAACAGCTTAGAACGAAAAAGGAGCAAAAAATAGGGGAATGGAGATACAACTCTCGAAACGACCGGTCGGGTCATTACATCCTCTCCCTCTTAAAGAAACGTTCATCCTCAAACGAGTATAGAGACATACCTGAGTGGTAAAAAGACGAGGATAACGTCTGCACATATCATGCTCGGTCTCCCAAGTCGCCTCCCCGATTGACCGATCCCTCCACTGAACCTTCACGAAAGTGATGTTTCTTTGACCTCAGCTTTCGAACCTGCCTGCCCAAAATAGCCACCTGCTCCTCAACATAAGATAAATCCTTGTCCAACTGGACTGAGCTGAAATCCAACACGTGAGACGAATTGCCGTGAAACTTCCGGAGCATAGAAACATGGAATACTTGATGAACTCCTACTAAATTGGTAGGCAAGGCAAGCTCATAAGCAACATCCCCAACACTTCGCAACACCTCAAATGGGCCGATAAACCTTGGGCTAATCTTTCCCTTCTTTCCGAACCTCATAACACCCTTCATGAGTGACAGCCGAAGCAGGACCCGCTCTCTAACCATGAATGCAACATCACGAACCTTTCGATCTGCATAACTCTTCTGTCTGGACTGGGCTGTGCGAAGTCAATCCTGAATCACTTTAACCTTCTCCAGAGCATCCTGAACCAAGTCTGTACCCAATAACCTAGCCTTGCCCGGCTCGAACCAACCCACTAGAGATCGACACCGCCTACCATACAGAGCCTCATACGGTGGCATCTGGATGCTCGACTGATAACTGTTGTTGTAGGCAAACTCTGCAAGTAGAAATAATTGATCCCACGAACCCCCAAACTCCATCACACATGCACAGAGCATATCCTCTAATATCTGAATAGTGCGCTCGGACTATCTGTCTGTCTGGGGGTGAAATGATGTGCTCAAATCCACTCGAGTACCCAACTCATGTTGTACGGCCCTCCAGAGCCGTGATGTAAACTGCGTACCCCTGTCAGAGATGATAGATACCGGTACGCCATGAAGCCTGGCGATCCCGCGGATATACAGTCGAGCCAGTTGCTCGAAAAAATAGGTATTCATCACAAAAATGAAATGAGCTGGCTTGGTCAGTCTATCCACAATCACCCAAACTGTATCAAACTTTCGCTAAGTCCATGGAAGCCCAACAACGAAATCCATGGTGATCCACTCCTATTTCCGTTCCGGAATATCTAACTTCTTAAGCAACCCACCTGGCCGCTGATGCTCATACTTCACATGCTGGCAATTTAGACACCGAGCTACATACTCCACTATGTCCTTCTTCATTCTCCTCCACCAGTAATGCTACCTCAAGTCATGATACATCTTCACGACATCCGGATGAATGGAATACCGCGAACTATGAGCCTCCTGAAGAATCAACTCACGCAAACCATCTACATTGGGAACACAAAGCCTGCCATGCATCCTCAATGCACCATCATCCCAATAGTGACCTCATTAGAATCAACATGTTAGACCGTGTCCTTAAGGACAAGCAGATGGGGTCATCATATTGACGCTCCCTGATACGATCATAAAGAGAAGACTAGGAGACCACACAAGCTAATACTTGACCGACTTAGAAATATCCAATCTAACAAACTGGCTGGCTAAGGCCTGAACATCCAATACAAATGGCCTCTCTGCTGCTTAGACTCAAACTCTCCGCCCGGTACAAAATGGTGATATCATAGTCCTTAAGCAGATCCAACCACCTCCGCTGACACAAGTTAAGATCCTTCTATTTGAACAGATGCTGCAAACTCCAGTGATTGGTGTAAATCTCACAATGGACACTGTTGGTCCCAAACGCACACGCAAGTATATGTGGTCGACAAGTAATATAGGATTGTAAGTCCAGATATCGTACCCACAGAGACTTGTGATTAACTATCAACTAAATTAAACCCAAACAATTAATCTATTCAAGCGAACACTAAAGTATGAATATTTAACTAAAATTAATCTAGAATAGTAAACTATGAAATTAAA
>ML436446.1:28608-41951 GCA_005239525.1 Nicotiana knightiana
TAAACTATAACGTTCATGTAGCACCCCAAAACTCTAGAACTAATGAACTATGAAATTAAAGGAAAAGAAGAAAAACTAGGTAGAAGCCTCCTTCCAGCGTGGTGTGTGTTCCTCCACGTCCCTCTGTCAATCTCCTCAAAGTTGTGTTTTTGGGTCTATTTTTATGTTTGGGACAAACCCTAAACGTGTAGGAGACTTCTATTCATACCGGGAAACACTTAAAACCTTCAAAACTCGAAATTGACCGGACCATGGACCCCAGGCGTTAAGCCCCAAACGCCCAATTATAGCCTAGGCAGTCCTGGCGTTTGGGCTCTAACGCCCCACTATAGCCTGGGTAGGCCTGGCTTTAAGCCCCAAACGCTCGGCTATAGCCCGGGTCACTCCTTTTCGACTCTTGAGCGTATTTTTGACGTTTATGCATCCATTTAGCTCGGCTTCCATTTACAATTCACCTACACATGAAATAGACTCCATTATGCACATATGACGTGTATTTTTATCACAAAAGCACATAGAATGTAAGGTACATAATGCTTAAAACTATGGATTTTAGGCACGCATCAGACACCATATAAATAGTGCCGCCAAATCTTCAAGGCGTGAACAATAACTGCTAACTCAAGGTCGTGGACATGATAGTTCTTTTCATGGGGCTTCAACTGGTGCGAAACATAAGAAATCACTCTACCATCAAGCATCAAAACACACCTAATACCGATCCGAGAAGCATCACAATACACTGTGTGGGAACCAGAAGCTGATGGTAGACTAGAACTGGAGTTGTGGTCAAAGCAGTCTTGAGCTTCTGAAAGCTCTCCTCGCACTCATATGACCACCTGAAAGGAGCACACTTTTGGGTCAATTTGGTCAAGGGTGATGCAATAGATGAGAAACCCTCCATGAAACGAAGGTAATAACCAACCAAAATAAGAAAGCTCTGAATCTCCGCGGTTGAGGACGGTCTGGGCCAACTCTAAACCACCTTTATCTTCGTCGGATCCACCTGAATACCCTCAGTGGACACAACGTGCCCCAATAATGCCACTGAACTGAGCCAAAACTCACACTTGGAGAACTTTGCATAAAGTTTTTCCTCCCTCAACCACTGCAACACCATCCTCAAATGTTGCGCATGCTCTTCCTGGCTACGAGGGTAAACTAGGATATCATCAATGAATACAATAATGAGCGAGTCAAGATAAGGCTGAAACACACTATTCATCAGATGCATGAACGTTGTTGGGGCATTGGTCAGCCCAAAAGACATCACAAGGAACTCATACTGGCCATATCGGGTTTTGAAGGCTGTCTTAAGAATATCCGAGTGCCGAATCTTCAACAGGTGATAACCTGACCTCAAATCAATCTTGGATAACACCCTCTCTCCCTGAAGCTGGTCAAATAGATCATCAATACGCGATAGAGGATACTTGTTCTTGATTGTGACTTTGTTCAGCTGTCTATAATCAATGCACATGTTCATGGTACCGTCCTTATTCTTCACAAATAGAACTGGTGCACCCCAAGGTGACACGCTAGGCCGAATAAACTCCTTATCAATGAGTTCTTGAAGATTCTCCTTCAGTTCCTTCAACTCAGCCGATACCATACAATATGGTGGAATAGAAATGGGCTGAGTGCTCGACACCAAATCAATACCAAAGTCAATATCCCTATCGGGCGGCATGCCCGACAGATCTGCAAAGAAACACATATAGGAAATCTCGCACCACCAGAACAGAATCAATAGTAGGGGTCTCTGCACTAACTAGGGGTGTTCGTCGATCGGTACTGTACGATATTTAGACATTTCGGTTCGGTACGGTACGGTACGGTATTTAGACATTTCGTTTCGGTATTTTAGATTTCTTATACTTATGTTATAAATAATAAAAGGTGTATTGTGTAATATAATATATATTTTGGTATGATATCGGTATTTTGGTATTTCATTTTAGAATACCAAACACCATACCTAATACCAATTTTTTTAAAACTTAAACCAAATATCATACCGAATAACGAATACTAAAATTCTCGGCTTCGGTACGGTAATTCTGTATTTAACAAATTATGCACAACCCTAGCACTAACATCCTTCACAAAGGCCAAATAATATAGACAATCCTTCTCAATCATCTGCTGGGCCTTCAAGTATGAAATCAGTCTACTGGGAACATAGTCTAGAGAACCTCGCCACTCAATCTGTGGCAACCCCCGCATCGCCAAGATCACATCGAAATAAACCATACTAAGCAACAAGAGATCCACTCTAGTCTCCAATCCCCCAACAATCAGTACACACGATCGGTATACACGATCCATAATAATAGTATCGCCCACAGGCATAGATACATGAACAGATGAAACTAAGGACTCACGATTCATATCCAGATAATGAGCAAAATACGAGAACACAAATGAATAAGTGGAACCAGGTTCAAATAATACAGAGGCATCCATGTGGCAAGCCGAGACAATACCTGTGATCACGACATTCGAAGTAATGGCATCTGGTCTGTCAAGGAGAGCATAGAATCGGGCATGACCGCCCCCTGATCGGCCTCCCCCTCTAGGGCGACCCCTAGCTTACTGAGCTCCACCCCGAGCTGGCTGGGCGGGTTGTGAAGTACTTGGTGCTGAAGTCATAGGCTGACTCCTCTGCTTAGCTGGACCTCTTAAAAAGCGGGGACAATACCTATTGATGTGACCCATATCTCCACACTCAAAACAACCCATCCCTGCAAATGGCGGTAGGGACTGAAAGGAGCCCCGAGCACCGGGATAACTGCTAAAAGGACCCTACATAGATGAACCCTGAGTTGATGGTGCATGAGACGAATCCTGAGGTGGAAGGGCACTGAGAGATGAGTGACCTTGATGAGAACTTTGAGAACCATGGCCAGATGATGCACCACGGTGAACTGGGCGAGCCGTCTGAGCATTCTTGTAAGGACGACCCCTGCCGTGGTGGAACTGACCTCCGGAAGGAACACCACTAAAAGCACCTGATCCACGAGACCTCTTGGCCTCCCTCTCAAACCCGCTCCTGACTACGGGCCATCTAAATCTGTCGAGAAATGTCGACAACCTCCTCGAACATAGCACCAGATACCCTATCTCTAGTCATAAGCACCCGCAACTGAAATGTGAGGTCGTCAATGAACCTCTTGATCCTCTCCTTATCTGTAGGTACTAACCAGACTGCATGACGGGCTAACTCAGAGAACCTCATCTCGTACTGTGTCACGGATATATCATCCTGACGTAACTACTCAAACTGTCTGTGCAGCTCCTCTCCGCGGGATTGCGACATGAACTTCTTCAAGAAGAGAACATCGAACTCTTTCCAAGTAAGTGGCATTGCACCGACCGACATACACCTCTCACAAGCCTTCCACCAGGTGAAGGCAGCCCCAAAGAACTAAAAAATAGTGAACGAGACCCCACTGGTCTCCAGAATACCTGTTGTACGGAGCATCCTCTGACACTTATCTAAGAAGCCATGTGCATCCTCCGCCTCTGTACCACTGAAAGATGAAGGGTGGAGTCTCCCAAACTGCTCCAATTTACGCTGCTCATCATCAGGCATAATAGGGACCACATAGTCCTGAGCAGTTGCAACTGGCGGGGCTGGTGGTGCCCTCGGTGTCTGGAGTCCCAGCATCACCTGCTCTGGTGTGCGGGCGACGGAAGTCTAAGTATCTCCCCCAGCCTAAGAAGTGGTCGTTGCAGCCGAAATAGAGACCGCCTGAGCAAGACTGGTGCATACAGTCAGAATCTAAGCTAAGGCCTCCTGAAGACCTGGAATCACAATGGCACAATTGGTGCCTGAGATGGTCATGCTGGTGCATCCACAATTGGGACCTGATCCTGAATTGGGGCAACTGGTGGATCTGCAGGTGCTAACCTAGCTGTTGTGCGAGTCGCACTTCTGCCCCTACTGCGTCCTCTACCGCCACCTCGGCCTCTCGCGGCCCTGACTGGTAGTACTGTTGGATGTCCATCCTGACTTGTAGTACATGTCCTCACCATCTATGAGAAAATAGAATAACAGAAGTTTAGTTACCAGAATCAACAGATTCACACGACAAGAATTCAAGAATGTGAAGTTTCCTAAGGGTTCGGCATCCTCTCAAAGATAAGTAAAGACGTCCCCTTACCGATCCATAAGACTCTACTAAAACTGCTCATGACTCGTGGGACCTATGTAACTTTGGCTCTGATACCAACTAGTCACAACCCAAAAACCAACTGTTGTGATGACGCCTATCGTGGACTAGGCAAGCTACTACTCAACATCTCAACATAGTAAGAAAACTTTGAAAAAAAATACGGAAGTAATTAATATTGAAGAAAGCATTTTTTAAACAGAAATAATCCGAAATACGGTACAATCTATCCTAAAATCGAGGTGTCACAGAGTATATGAGCATCTATACCGGAATACAGTCTACTACATATCTAGGGAATAAAACTGAAGTATAGATAAATACAAAGATGGAGAGTCAAGGCCTGCGAACGCCATGCAGCTACCTCGATAGTCTCTAAATCCTGATTTCTCGATCAGCAGCCGTTGTGACCCGAAGCACCTGGATCTGCACACGAGGTGCAAGGTGTAACGTGAGTACAACCAACTCAGTATGTAACAAGTCCAACCTTTAGAGTGAAAGGTAGTGACCAACTCAACCGGCACAGTTAAAAATAGAAATAATAGTGCAAAAATGTAGGCATGCATTCAAGTTAAATAGATAGTTCAAAACAGTAAAATAGATCAAATCTGAACAATGTAAAGGATATAACTCTTCTACTTCTACATGCCAATGCACATACTGTATGTGATGCACCATGTTGACAGCCTCATGTGCTCCTGCTCTGAAATACTCAAGCACTCGGTACTGTATATGGCCCATACGGCCCAAGAAGATCCATCCCAGAATATATACATCACTGACTATCAGTCACTAGTACCGAGGAGGGCCAATCCAGCCCGTGGAGAAGATCCATCTCCAGGTATATCATGCTTTGTCCAAGATCCATGTCCAGGGAAGATCTATCCTCCATAATACCAACCGCGCTCACTAGGGGTGTGTACAGACTCTAGAGGGGCTCCTTCATCCCAAGCGTTATCATAAATCAATATAATCGTTGCGGCGTGCAACCCGGTCTCATAACTATCACTCATAATCAGGCTCTCGGTCTCACTCAATCATCAATCTCTCCAGTCTCACTCACGGGCTCACAATGTCATGAAATTAGATCGAAAACAATGGTATGATGTATTAATAAATAACAACAGAGACTGGGATATGATATGAGATGCATAGGTATGGCTGAGTACAAAATGTCAATGAAATCAGTAAGATGACAGCAAGAAACGACCACTATGGGTCCCAATAGTACCGACATAAAGCCTAAACATGATATCTAGCATGATCGACATCTCAATTACTTTATCACATAATGAAAACATGGATATCAACAACATAGAACCACTATACGTGCCATGGAATCGATCAGGTCACAATTTTCATGGTGCAGCCCGCACACTCATCAAATGGCATGTGCGTCACCTCAATAACAATTACATAACACATTACTCGGGGTTTCGAACCCTCAGAACCAGTTTGAAAATTGTTACTTACATCAATCCGATCAAAACTCTACTCCAAAATGTCTTTGCCTCTCAAATCGGTCTCTAAACGTCTCGAATCTAGCCATAAGCAGTACAATACAAGTAATATATGCTAAAGGGATCAATTCCACAAGAAAAATACTAAACTATAGCCAAATATCCGAAATCGGCTCAACCCGTTCCCCGGGACCACGTCTCTAAATCCGACAAAAGTCACAAGACGCGAAAGCCCATTCACTCACGAGTTTAACCATATCAAATTTACTCAAATTCGATAACAAAATCCCAATCAAAACCTCAAAAATCTAACTCAAGAACTCTTCCTCTTTTTCCTTAAATTCCACCCCAAATCACAAATTAGATGATGGAATTAAAGGCATAATCATGGAATTTAGCTAAAACCAAGTAAGAATCACTTACCCTAATCAACTCCTTGAAAATTCCTTCAAGAATTGCGCAATTCCATGGTCTCTAGCTCAAAATATGAAAAATGGGTTCAAACCCTCGTTTTTGAAATTTAACACTACTGCCCAGATATTCCTTCATCGCGAACGCGACCTTCCACTCGCGTTCGCGTAGGCCAATATGTCTGCCTCTCAATTTAACACTTCGCGAACACAAAGCTTTGCCAACACCACTCTTCGCGAACGCGACCCCTGCCTCGCGAACGCGTAGACCATGGGCCTGAGGTCCCCAACTATCTCAACATCTCTTCTCCCGCGTTCGCGATGCACACACAATCCATACCTTCACGTTCGCGAATAGGATGACGCCGACGCCGATACCTTCACGGATTCAAGCTTAATGAACTTTGAAATTTTCAAATTCTACAAACGACGTCAAGGCCTATCAAATCACGTCTGATTGACCTCAAATTTTGCTCACAAGTCATAAATGACACCACGAACCTACTCCAACTTCCGAAAATCCAATCCGACTCCGATATCAAAAAGTCCACTCCCAGTCGAACTTTCCAAAATTTTAACTTTCGCCATTTCAAGCCTAATTCTACTACAGACCTCCAAATCACAAATCTGGACGCGCTCCTAAGTCCAAAATCACCTAACGGGGCTAATGGAACCATCAAAATTCAAATCCGAGGTCGTTTACACATAAGCTGACATCCGGACAACTTTTCCAACTTAAGCTTTCAATTACGAGACTAAGTGTCTCAATTCACTCTGAAATCACTGCGGACCCGAACCAACTAACCCGGTAAGTCATATAACAGTTGTAGAACACCAAGGCTACAATTCTCGAAATGACCGGCCGGGTCGTTACATTTATTCTTTATATTGTGGGTGTATGACATCGTGAAACGACGACAAATAATACAATATATCCAAACATTGTATACATCAAAACGATACAGTACAATACAATACAATATGATACATTATGAAACAATACATAACAACCATCCAAACAAGCTGTAAGGGTTAAAGTACTCTTTGCCAAGAGGTTCTCTATTTCGAACTTGAATGCGAGACCTTTGGTTAAAGGTAGAGGGGTCCCAACTATGGCACCATAACCCTTGACGTATCTGTTAATAATTTGAGCATCATCATCATACAGTTCCAAGCATCCTTACTTTTCTCTGTACTATGGTTCTAAATGATTTGTCCTGTTCCAGTGTGCACACCAAGCACTGGCAAGTCAAGATGTATGACAACTTTTTCACACAATGTACTCATCATTAACCGTAGATCACCTCTTTGGAACAAATATTTCTAGCAGCAGAATCTGATAAATATTTCTTTTACCTGGTTTTATTCCTTAGCAGCTGTATCCCAGGATAACTTTTTGACGTTCAATGAAAATGGATATGAACATCATCAAGACAAGTACCTATTACAAAATAAAATTCCACTTCACTCTCACTGTTCCCAGCCTTTTAGGTGGAAAAGATGCTTTTCAAGACAGATGACGAGATTCTTTTAAGTGCTATGGTTAATACAATGTGTCCTTATTTAAGTTATCCTTCTTTAAGCACAGATATGAAGGCCTACTCATTTGATCAACTTCCTTATATGAAATGAAAGAATCAACTGGTGCAAGTGTCCATAAACCTGACGAAGTGGTTGTTGAACTTGGCGCTGAACCTAAATATGAGCGCGATTCATACTTGTCCAACTCAAAGACTGGCATACAGTGCACACCATGGGCAGATATGTCTGAGGTCCGTAAGAAAGGGACATCTCGACGAAACTCAAAGCTGCTCGTTAAAAGTAAGAAGTCCAGGCTTGAAGACGTAGTGTGGGAGTATAAACAATTGGGAAAAGTTAGCAGCAAAGAGAAAGATGAAGATTGGTTCATAGAGGAAGACTTTTTTGAGGAATCCACATCTAAGAAGTTAAGTTTGTGGACAATTCTGCAATTGGTGAGTCTCGTGTTGACTCTGATGGCATTAGCCTGTACCTTCTCAGTTTCTAAACTGAAGGAACTAAAACTATGGGATCTTCCATTGTGGAAGTGGGAAATTTTCTTATCAGTGATCATATCAGGCCATTTACTCTGCGGTTGGGGCGTACGAGCTATAGTTTTCTGTATCGAACGTGGTTTTTTACAGAAGCTGAGGGTTCTTTACTTTGTGTATGGACTCAAAAAGGCTTTTCAGAATTGCCTGTGGGTAGTTCTAATCGTGATTGCTTGGCATTTCTTGGTAGTAGAAAAGATGGCTTACGAGAGGAAAAGCAAAGTATTACGTTATCTGACGAAAAGTCTGCTCTGCATATTGGTGGCTACCTTGATCTGGTTTATGAAGGTAATTATTGTTAAGATTCTTGCTTCATCATTTCACAATAAGAAGTTTTTCAAAAGAATCACACAGTATCTTGTCAAACAATATGTGATAAAAAGCTTCTCAGACTACCTAAACGGTGAAAATAGTATGTCAGAAAAGGGTGAGATGAGGAATGTAACAGAGGCCAAGAATATTAGTAGTACTACTTACTTTTCATGGGGATTTGCTGGAAAAAAGAGCCACAAACGCTCGAATAATTGTTTACAAAAATGGACTAGAATGTATATGTCTAACTTGGGAAAGAAGAGTGTAAAGAGGCTAGTTCAAGGAGGGCTCATCCCAACTCTTTCAACTATGGACGAAGATTTTTCTGATTTAAGTGACGAAGAGGATGAGGAATCATCTTGTCTCCATGCTAGAAAGCTAGCTCGGAAGATATTCAAGAAAGTTGCTAAGGGATCTGAGTAAGTTTTTACACAGTTTAAAACTTTTGATTTGTTTGATTAAGCTCAACTGTTCTCGTAGTGCAATATGCTTTATTTCTCTGTTGTCAGATAGAAGGCTCCCCTTAGCGTAACTGGTAAAGTTACTGTCATGTGACAAGGAGGTCACGAGTTCGAACCGTGTAAACAGCCTCTTGCAAAACTGCAGGGTAAGGCTGCGTACGATAGACCCATGGTCCGGCCATTCCTCGGACCCTGCACATAGTGGAAGCTTAGTGCACCGGGCTCTCTGTAAAATTAGAGCTGCTACATGCTTACATGATACAAGAACTAGAATAGTTAAAAATTTTGTACTCTACATACCTTTCTAAGCCTGATGTGGTGTAAACTCGAGCAAGCATTGTTTAGCTGTTAGTCCCTCTGGTCCATAATAAGTGACTTTTTTACCTTTTTACTTTGGTCCGAAATACGTGTTCTCTTACATGATCAAGAAAGACTTCACTTTACTTTTTCAAATTTACCCTTATTTACTTATTCCTAGAAGGTCCTTTAAATTACTTCAATTTTTAATGATAACATTAAATATGTTCAGCAGTTGATGTGCAAAATGACGTGAGAATATCTTCCTCACATTTTTATCACCTTCTCAGGCTGATTGCCATTAATATAATTAGATTTATGAGGCTCACTTCTGGTTTCTTCAAGGCTAATCAAGAGTCTTATAAATTGAAGGAGTGAATTGATAGATTTATGTGTTGCTTCGGTAAGTGCCACTGTAAGTTGGAGTATAATAGAGCTATGGTAAGCGCTATTATAACTACTGATGCAAATTTTAATTAAGGGTAGTTTAGTCACGATACTTATTTTTTCCTAGGAGTTAGTATTTTCTTAATAGGTGTGCCAAAGATAAAAAAAGTCATTTATTATGAACCGGAGGGAGTAAGACTTTGTTCACTGAAGTTTCCATGTCAAAAAGGTGTATTGGACTGGAGGATTTGAAATGCTTTGTGGCACAAGAAAAAGCTTTGAAGAGCATTGATCTATTTGAAGGAAGAGAAGAAGAAGCACGTATCGATCAACAATATTTCATCGATTGGATGGTGAGTTCTAGTTTTACCATTGCCACCAATTGGCTATACCTAATCCAAGTTGAAAACTGACTATACTTATGTTCTTATTAGTTTTACACTAGAGTTGTTTTACTGCTGAAATCATGCCAATATCCTTAATGTTTTCCATTTTAAGGTTGAGGCATTCAAGGAAAGGAGATATATTCTATGTTCTTTAAATGATGCAAAAACAGCAGTGGAGGAACTTCATCGTTTGATGAACGTACTTGTGTCCTTGCTCATTTTGATCCTCTGGCTTTTCCTTTTTGAGATTCAAATAAGTCATCTTCTCGTGCTTGTTAGCTCCCAGCTGCTCGTGATGGGATTCATCTTCGGAAACACCTGCAGGACAGTATTTGAGGCAATCATATTTCTGTTTATAATGCACCCATTCGACGTGGGTGATCGTTGTGAAGTAGATGGAGTGCAGGCAAGCATCATTTTTCTGCACATTGGCATATAAGGCTATAGCTTACTTACCTGCTCATTTATGCATGTTTCAATACAGATGGTTGTAGAGGAGGTGAATATTCTAACAACTGTATTTGAGAGATATGACTTCCAAAAGGTTACATACCCTAACTGCATTTTAGCTACTAAGGCCATTGGTAATTATAACCGCAGTGGTGATATGGCAGATCAAATTGAGTTCTCTATTCACATTTCTACTCCCTGGGACAAGATTATCACTATGAAGGAAAAGATAAAGAGGTATGTGGATAAATTTCATGTGTTTTGCTACTTTCTATAGCTCTCAAGGCAGTGGCGGGTCTAGACTAGACGCAACGGGTTTGACAGAATCCATTGCGTTTAGCTCAGCTTATATATATATATATGTGGGAAACAACTTGGCACATATGACCAGGAGGTCACAGGTTCGAGCCTTAGAAATAACCTCTTGTGGTCTAGCCCTTCCCTGGACACCGCGCATAGCAGGAGCTTAATGCACCGGGCTGCCCTTTTTTAACAACTTGGCACCTATATAAAGAGCAAAACCATTTAAATCTTTATCCGGAATTCGCTACTGGCACATATGACCAGGAGGGTTCGATCCGTGGCGTAACGGGTAAAGTTGCAGCCATGTGACCAGGAGGTCACGGGTTCAAGCCGCGGAAACAGCCTCTTGCAAAAATGTAGGGTAAGGCTGCATACAATGGACCCTTGTGGTCCGGCCCTTCTCCGGACGCATAGTGGGAGCTTAGTGCACCGGGCTGCCCTTTCTAAACAACTTGAGCAAAAACATTTAACTCTAAATCCTGAATGCGCCACTGCTAATGGACTGAACTACAGTGCTATCCGACTCGGTGTTTATTCGGCTTCTTGAAACAGGTATATAGAAAGTCATGATAAGCATTGGTACTCAAAGCCAGTAATTTTTGTGAAGGATGTACAAGATATGAACAGATTAGTAATGACAGTTTGGCCAAGGCACAAAATGAACCATCAAGACATGATGCAGAGATGGATTAGAAGATCCTCATTGATCGATGGAATGATCAATATTTTCCGGGAGCTAAATGTTGAATACAGGATGCTTCCTCTTGAAGTTAACGTCCGAAACTTGCCCGGAACAACATCAGATAGGCTTGTTTCAAATTGGAGTACTTGTTCTGCACCATATGACAAAGCTTAAAGTCCCTATGGTGCCATTAACAGACACTCCAGCAATTGTACGAGCCACTGTTTAAAGCATGAATGTTTTCATAGGGAGGAAGATGAGAAGTAACAGTAATTCCAGTTATTGAATAAGAGAGATCTGGGTGCTTCTGGTCATTCATGAACATGTTTATTAGTGGCTCTTTTTCTCTGTAATAGTGAAAATAATAATTGCTAAAGAAGCATTAGTCGAATAATATGCAGAAAATCGAACACCTTTTTTGAATTTGAATCCACATTGTAGAGCAAAATTTGCATGTTGATTAGCATGCAAATGTGATTATTGCACCAATTCAATTAAAGGTATCTTTTGCTGCAATGTTGGTGACCTTTGATTTAATCAACCAAAATAAGCAGAGCAGACTATCTGCTGAAAAATTCCAAACTCCAAAACTTTAGAACAAGTGGTTAGGGTTCTTCGTTATTGCTAATCACAAAACTTTGAAGGTTTTATCCTATCTGATTCTTTCCTCAATAATGCTCATTCCCGCGCAGGATTTGAACAAATTATATCGTTCAAGCCTCCACTGCAATCTTCTGATTTCCACATCTGCTACTATCTTCTTTTCCATTGCAGGCAAAATCTTTTATTTCATTCCTTATTAAAAGCATGAACCTTTATTATCCCCTTAGTCCTTAAGGCATTAACCGGATAATACAATCTAGAATGGGTTTCCTAAAGTAATTACTTTCTTAATGAGGTATTCTTGCAACGCCACTGCCATAGCAACAGAGACAAAGTGAGAGATATAAGATCTTTGTTAAAAACAGAAGAAAGGAGTTTAAAGCATGCCCCCTTTGTAATGCATGAAAAGTGTAGCTGCAACATCTCATTCAGAAGTTCCGTTCAAAACATTCCTTACAAGAGAAAATAGAATGGCTAACCTGCTTACTGGCATTACAAACATGTAAAGCCTTTGTTTTCGTAGCCATTACCACCAATGCCTTGACCACAACCCCAAATGTATGCTGCTAACTTAACTACAATGTATTTACTCGTCCCATGCTGGTAATTACAAGCATGCTATAGGAATTTATATATCCATTTTCCACTAAAATCTTTGCTAGTTAAAATGGGTATCTGCCACTAAACTTGTAAACGAGGGCGTCAATGCTAGATAAATGAAGCAAGATTAGCACATTTTCCCTGCAACCACGTCAGTCGTATGCTGCTGCTGTTAAGAGAAATGAACATCTCCCTTAGACTGGGATTGTTGAATAGATCCAAAGCTGCATAATAAAGATGGTCTGGAACGCCTTCTATCTCATCCAACGCTTTGACACATTTATGGATTGAAAATCTTCCATCAACTTGAGGCATAACAACTGTCTGCAACTTTGAAGCAGCAATTATATCCCGCATCGCTTCTGCCATAGAATCAATTATCTCTTTATCCCCACAGCTCTGGTCAGAAGCAGGAACTATATCTGATGAACACTTCCTCTTTTTACAAGCTACATTCCTTCTTGTTGTATGTTGTGAAGTAGCAGCGCTGTGTAAAGGTGTTGGCGATGAAGGATTTACAGGAGCCAAGTTGCTAGTTTCTTTAAATGAGCTATCTAACCCAGCAGATTTGTCCAGCCCTTCATAGTGACTTGATTGGGCATACTTTCCAACGGCACCCGAGTCAGCAAATATTGTGCACAGCTGCTCATAGATAGGGCACTCCTTGGGTTTGCTTGATTCAGGCTTCGGAGCCTGTTTCCATTGAACTGTTAGGAAACTGTGGGGCGAGGGGGGGGGGGGGGGAAAA
>ML436447.1:0-32506 GCA_005239525.1 Nicotiana knightiana
TGAAGTTGCTAATGCGCATTGTACTGATAGAAACCGTATATTAACACCTGCTACTTGGGAGGTTATTAATGATGTTATTCAATTTTTACATACATTTTATATAGCTACTGTTGAGTTTTCTGGAGCATACTACCCTACTATTACAATGGTTTTAGTACATATAGCTGAAATTGCTTTTCTACTCTTTGAATTTAAGAAGAAAGAAAAATATACAGTTGCAGTTGAAGAAATGCAAGACAAATTCAAAAAATATTTCTTTCCAATTCCTCAGATTTACTTAATTGGCGCTGTTTTAAATCCTTCTATTAAGATGGCTGATTGTCACCAATTAATCAATGCTTTATATACTTACATGGAGGTTGGAGCAACTGAAACCCCAGATATTTTTGCTTGTATGAACAAACTAAATGATAATTTACAACAATTATATAATAATTATGCAAGTATAGTTGATTCTGTTGCTGTTAATGCCAATGTTAATCCCACTATGCAGTGTGCCACTTCTTCAGGTTCCACTACTTTGAATGATGATGAAATAGTTGATAGTTATAATATTTTTTCTACATTTGCTACAACTCAAACCAGTAGCAGAAACATTGATGAACTTCAATTCTACTTGCAGAAGCAAAAGGAGATTCGCACAAAGGAATTTTCAGCGTTGGGATGGTGGCGTGAGAATGAAAAGCAATTTCCTGTTCTTTCTGCTATGGCTCGGGACGTGCTGAATGTGCCAATTTCAACTGTTGCATCAGAGAGTGCATTTAGTCAAGCAAGACAACAACTAGGAGACACCCGTCACTCATTGGGAAGCAATGCTTTGGAAGTTTTAGTATGTTTCAGAGATTGGATTAGATCGGAACGAAGAAATCAAGGACGTGAAGATGTTGATAGCCCAGAAGACGAGGAACTTGGAGATATATTAACACATGGTAACCCATCTGAATTTAACATCCAGAAGAAGGACAATCAGTTCATATTGATTATGAAGAACTTACAAGGGCAATGCAAAACCTTTTGAATTTACTACTTGTCGAATTTAGTACTTAGTTGTAACTTGTAAGTTGTAAGAGTTGAATTTTGAAATTTGAAATTTGAAAATTGATAATTTGAAATACATGCTGCACTTGCAATTTATAAGTGCAATTTTTTCCATAATCATTGTTATCTTTATATATTTTACTTTATATTTTATATAAATTACAATACATGTACAAAAACTTGAAAAAAAAAATTAAAAAGATTGAAACCCGGCCCGGCCCGGCCCGGCAGTACCCCTACCCGCACGGGTTCATTTTTACCCGGATAAGCCCCAACCCGTTAACAATTAACCGGTAAGAACCCGTAACCGCAACCCGTCCGGTTAAAAAAAAATGTAACCGGCTTGGCCCGCCTGTTAGACACCCTTAGCGCAAATATATGTGAATACATGTGCGTAGAGCTGGATTGCCTTGATTTTAGGCAATTTTTTGCTATTGTATTCATTAATACATGGCGCGAATACGTGTGAATACATGCACGTATAGCTGTACAACCCTGATTTTTAGGCCTTTTTTGTTGTTGTATTCATGAATACAGCAACGCGAATACACTATCGTAACAACTGAATAGTAGCTATAGGAAGTAATTATGTATATGATAGCTATAGGAAATTAATAGCCACTAAACAATAGTGGTTTCTGAAAATTTCTCTTAATTAAGGCTGTAAAATTTGATCCAAGCCCAAATCACCCGTCCAACCCGTTTAAGGTTGGGCTAGTTATTCACTCGTCCATTTATTGAATTTAACCCATCGACCCAACTCATCTCAACCCATTTAAAGTTGGGCTATTAGCCCAAATTGATCTATGAGTAACTTTATCAAAATATTTTTGAAATAAATCTTTTTTTGTTTTGATATTCATATAGACTATAACAAAAGAAATAAAGTCTAATTTTGTAATTATATAATTTATAAAAAAAATAACTCATATTAATTAAAACATAATAAGAGTTGGGTGGGTTAGGTTATGATACCAATTTTAACCCATCTTGACTCAACCCAAGTAACATTTAACCCGTCCAATTATTGATTCAATCCATTTTGATCCGCCCGAAATCGATCCAACCCGCCCATTTGACACTCCTAAATTGTTTATATATAGCTAACAACGATTTAAGAAAATAAGTTGCTACGCAAATAGTCGAAACTGATATGAGATTTTGTTGCCTTTTGAGGGGTTAGGGAGTCAGGGAGGCAAGAAGAAAGTGGGATATGAAAATTTTGTTTTTATTTACCCTGCTTCTTCAACTTGATACTAAACTTTTATCATGTGTGAGGTATAATTAAAAAAGTTTTCCAATGTTATGTTTTTTGGTAAAGAAATTATTAGAGATATACAATATTTTGTATCAATTATTGTTGAGAGTTTGATAGAAACTAACGGTCCACCAAAATATATAAAGAATCAGGTTCTCTATTAGTTCCCACAGAACACACGCACACTGCCGTAAGTAAATGACACATTGAAATTTTACATGGAAAACTCCCACCTCACGGGATTAAAAACCAAGACCTACCCTTGTAGAGTTTCAATTTCACTACTGAGCAAACTTCAGATTACAACATATTGTAACCTAGGAATTAACCTCTTAATCCCTCACTAACTTGTAATAACTCTATTACAAGTCACTTTGTAATAACTCTATTACAAAGATTTACAACTCGACTAACTCTAGCCAAGACACAAACACAAAGGTTTATGATTTACAAAGGTTTCCTACACAATGCTTCCAACTAAGCTAAGTACGAATTACAAGTAAAGTACTTTAACAAAGGTGCAACACAATTAAGGACATGTAATGACTCAATACAAAGAACTGGTTCATTGTTATGTTGTTATTTGTTCTTGATTCCCTTGAGAATCACTTGCCAGATTGATTGATTGCTTGAGAGAATAATTGATGATTCTTGAATGTGTGTGTAATGTTTTACCTTTGCTTCAATGTTAATACTTCACATGTGACATCACTTGAATGATAGAAGCATGTTTGGTACAAGAGCATACCCAATAAAGTAGACTATCGCACTGTTGCACGTGCAGGCAGCAATTTTATAGCTGTCGGGGGATTGACTGGTATAGTCACCAAGGGAACTGATGTCCATATGTTCCCTCTGATGTTTCTCTGACTCTGAAGAATTGATCCATATCCCCGATTTTAAGACTTGTTGATCTTAAGTACTTGAAGATGTATAACAGATTCCTTATCTGGTTCTTAGTATTAAGTTTGTTAGATCATCAAAACATAGCAGGAATACATATAACAACAGGGATACATAGAACCTATCAATTTTCCTCTTTTTATAATGACAAACTTATAATTGAAATTTCCTCTAAGAACAAGAATGACATATGCTTAGCTTGTATTCCCCCTGAATCTACTCCCCATCTTGTTCCCCCTTAATTATTTTTCCCCCTTTTGGCTTCATAAAAAGATTAGTGGCAAGCAATAAGCAAAAAGAAGTCCAGCTTGATTAACTCATGCCACATGTGTGTGCACTGTCATGACTAAAAATATAACAGAACAACAAAGTATACAGAGCAAAAGGACGAAAATTTCATTAATTTTTGAAAATTTAGCAGGGAGCAGTTCCATTGTTACCAAAACAACCACAAAATAAAAACAACAAAACCAGCCATAAACATCATTAGGACTAAAACAGAGGACAGACACTAGGAACTTGACACTGGAGGGAAAACACTTTTAGGGAGCACTGGAAGGGGAAGATCCAGGTGAAGAGGCAAGGGTTCTAAGAAGGATGTCCATTCGAGCATTAGCTGACACCTGCTCGTGAGCAGTCCCTCCTTCATGTCCTCAACCTCATTCCTGAGGTCGGCATTTTCTTTTGTCAGACGGGCAACCTCTATGCTTTGAGAGCTGCTGGAACCAGGTGCCTTCTGAGCCTGGCTGAGCTGACTTTCGAGAATGGCATTCCTTGACTTCAACTTCCTTATCTCTTCAGTGGATTGTTTTGAACGTTGATCAGCTGAGAGATAGTAGAAGTGCTGCCAACCCCTCCAGTCCTATCAGTGCACTCACACTCTTCTACGGTGATCTTGGAGAAGGTTTGCGTGCTATTTCCCACCTTAGATTTTCCCAAAGGGACTTTGAAATATTCAAAAACTTTAGTAAGGAGGAAACTGTAAGGCAACCCATGATTACCATCCTTGAACTCTGCCACATTCGTCATGTGTTCTATCATAAGACCAGGCAGGTTTATAGTGGTGTAGCCATCTAGTGCTTCCATGAGAACCAGGTCTGCTTGTGACGTAATGGACCATCTTTCTGCACGTAGGAGCATGACCTTGTTCACCAATTCAAACAGCAGTTGGTACACTGGAAGGATGGCCTTCTTGTGTACCCGTTCCCCTTGTTGTACTGCCTAATCCTTCAAGATGACAATTCTGAAATTCAAAGAGCAGGTTCCCTCAACAGAAGACATACCATCAGTAGGCACACCCAAAATAGTTCCCAGAACAGCAGTATCCATTACAAAATCGACACCAATCACTTTTAGGCAAATGTTATCATCCTCAACTGTGAAGAATTCAGCATAGAAACTGTGTTTCTCTGCCTCATAAACTTTAGGACTGTCACTAGTGAACAGATGTGTCCAATGTTGGTATTCAACAATATCAGCCAATTGACGCATTCCTGATAGGTCAAGAATACCAGGGGCAAATGTGCAGCCACATAACACCTTTTGGTTTCTCAAATGTTCCCTCCCAACATCTTGGGTTGCACCAACCTTGGCCTTCTTTGAGGAACCAGGTTCCTCACTAGCACCAGCCTTCCTTTTCAAAGATTTTATCACACTCTTTCCTTTATCTATAGATTTTTTGAACACCTTCTCAGCAAACTCCTCAACCACTCGTTCACCAGACTCCTGAACCTCTTTTTCACCAGACACCTCTACCACTCTTTCACCTGATTTTTCACCCTCAACATTGCTCACACCCATCTCACTCACAGATGACTCTTTCTTGGACTTTGGAACTGTAGGTTTCTTTTTAACAGTTTAAACAGTAACATTGATAACGAATTGAAATAACAGATATGTTCTAAGTACAAATGCAGAAGTTTAAACAGCCAATCGTCTATTACAATACCTTGAATCTAGTGTCACGAGTTCACTGGCTTCTAAAGTAATACACATAAAGGTCTGAAATAAGTATAAAGATGTCTGAATGAAATTTTACAGCTAAAAAAAAGGATAGGGACTAAAGGTGTTGCGGGCGCTGAACAACTGTACCTCAAGTCTTTGCAGATATCAGATCCAAGCTCACTAATGATCGTTGTTGGGACCGTCTCCAAAATCTGCACAATGTGCAGAGTGTAGTATCAGTACAACCGACCTCATGTACTGGTAAGTGTCGAGCCTAATCTCGACGAGGTAGTGACGAGGCTAAGGCGGGGCATCTATACAAAACTTGTTCGCAGTATATAAATGATAGAATAATAGAAATACGTAACAGAACTAAAGAGCCAACTGAAATCGATAACCACAGCCTCTAGAGTGAACCAATGTCGTCCAGAATTACCAGTCCTTACTATATCAGATAATGAAAGAAATGCAGTCCAGGAAATAGAAACATATAGTTCTGTTGCGGCGTGCAACCCGATCCCACCAGACATCACAAAATTCTCCCTTATTCCTCTGTAACAATAAAAATAACAGTAAATAGTATATATATATATATATATATATATATGTGTGTGTGTGTGTGTGTGTGTGTGTGTGTGTGTGTGTGTGTGTGTGTATGTGTGTATGTGTGTTGTGGCGCGCAACACGATCCCACCATATATCAGTATCAATAGGATAATTCACCCTTATTTCTCCATAACAATCCACCCTCATTCCTCCTGTTGCGGCGTGCAACCCGATCCCACCGTATAAAACATATTCACCCTTATTCCTCTATATCAATCCTCCTTTATTCCTCCTGATGCAACGTGCAGCCTGATCCCACCATATCAGTACCAAACACTCAATGTACATAGTCAATTTACAGTCTAAATCACAAGGCCTTCACTACAAATAAATATCAAACTGAACGAAGCAAAGGAACCTTGATCAATATCAAATCTACTCAAACAATACTACACGGTGAGACCAATCTAGCAATTTATAATTTAAAAGGTGCAAACAAGTCAAATTAAGCAAATAGCATGGATTAGGGGACCTATGGGAAGAACTAACATAGCTAACAGGAGCAGATGTTGATTACACGTAGCAGTTAAGCATGGAAGCATTTAGAGCATATTACATTTAAGAAAGGGAATGAAACAATTAAAGGAAAGTAGTAAATCAGGAAAAAACAGATAATTTGGCGACTTATAAGCACTCGTCACCTCGCATATACGCCGCTCACATGGATTTCACATAATCACATAGTTCGATGGTTCCTAATTCCCTCAAGTCAAGGTTAGACACAACACTTAACTCGATCCACATGTCACTCACTGCTCAATTATCGCTTTTTCTCTAGTTTTCACCTCCGAACCACTCGTATCTAGCCATAATTAACTTAATAACATCAAATATTGCTAAAGAAATCAATTTCAATACATAAATTTAGGTTTCCCAACATTTTCCACAAAAAGTCAAAAATCGACCGTAGGCCCGCTTGGTCAAAACTCGAGGTTCGGACCAAAACCCATTCACTCATTCACCCCCGAGCCCGAATATGTAACTAGTTTCGAAATCCAACCCCAAATTGAGGTCAAATTTCTAATTTTCCAAAAATTCCTAATTCTACCCAAACCCCCAATTTCTACCATGAAATTACTAGATTTTAGGTTGAAATCTTGTAAAGTGAAGTGAAAGATTGAAAGAAACGAGTTAAGAATCACTTACCTATGATTTGGGAAGAAGTGGTCTTTGGAAAATCGCCTAGAGGGTTTCTTGTGTTTGAAAGTTTTGAAAAATGAGAAAAATCTCGTCTAAGTGAAGATTTACCAGTTGCAGAGCGACCTGAGCTTTGGAATTGCGAAGCTCGCAAATGCGAGAAAAATATCTCAAATGCGACCCCTCGCATTTCTGCAGCCTTCGCAAATGCGAACCATTTACTCGCAATTGCGAACATTGGACTTCCGCAAATCCTGCATAAACCTCGTAAATGCGAGAATCCCCAGTCACAGCCCATGCTCGCAGATGCGATGATTCTTCGCAAATGCGAGGCTCGCATTTGCGAGCCAGACCTCGTAATTGCGAGACCTGTAGACCTGAAGCACACTAGATATTTTTCCTAAGGTCATTTCACTCTGTAGCCTATCCGAAACTCATCCGAGCCCTCGGGGCTCCAAACTAAACATGCACACAAGTCTAAAAATATCATATGAACTTGCTCGAGCGATCAAATCCCCAAAATAACACCTAGAATTATGAATTTAGCACTAAATCACATGAAATTCCCAAGAACACTTTGAAATTCCTATTTTCACAACCGGATGTCTGAATCACATCAAATCAGTTTTGTTTCTCACCAAATTTCACGGATAAGGTATAAATATCATAACGGACCTGTAACGGGCTCCGAAACCAAAATAAGGACATGATACCAACAATATCAAACATTAACCAACTTCTTAAAATCATTAAATTTTCAGTTTTTCAATTTTCAACAAAAATTCATATCTCGAGCTAGGGACCTCGGGTCTGTCAAAACACGGGTCCGGATCCGTTTATCCAAAATATTGACAGAAGTCAACTAAAATCAACTTTTAAGGACAAAAATTATTATTTCATCAATTTTCAACATAAAAGCTTTCTGGAAACACGCTCAGACTGCGCATGCAAATCGAGGAGGGTATAAATGAGATTTTTAAGTCTAAAGAGCGCATAATTGAGTTCTAAAACATAAGATGACCCTTTGGTTCATCACAATCTCCACCTTTTAAAACAATCGTTCGTCCTCGAACGGACATAGAAATGTACCTAAACTGGTAAATAGGTGGGGATATCTACTCCGCATGTCCGACTCAGACTCCCAAGTAGTTGCCTCAACAGGCTGACCTCTCCACTGCACTCAAACTGAGGGATAAATAATCGACCTCAACTGACGAACCTGTCGATCTAGAATAGCTACCAGCTCCTCCTGGACAGAGCTAAAATCTAACACGTAAGACGGGTCACCATGATACTTCCGGAGCATGGACACATGGAATGCTGGATGAACTGCTGATAACCCTGGAGGCAACGCAAGTCTATAAGTCACATCTCCCACTCTATCGAGAATCTCAAAAGGCCTGATATACATAGGGCTCAACTTGCCATTCTTTCCAAACCTCATGACACCCTTCATGGGTGACACACGAAGCAACACCCTCTCCCAAACCATAAATGCCACATCACGAACTCTACGTTCAGCACAAATCTTTTGCCTGGAATGAACTGTGCGAAGACGATCCTGTATAATCTTGACCTTGTTCAAGGCCTCATATACTAAATCTGTACCCAACAACCGAGCCTCCTCTGGCTCAAACCACCCAATTGGCAACCTGCACCGTCTACCATATAATGCCTCATAGGAAGCCATCTGAATGCTCGACTGGTAGTTGTTGTTGTAGGCAAACTCTGCAAGGGACAAGAACTGCTCCCACGATTCTCCGAAATCTATAACACAAGCGCGGAGCATATCCTCCAAGATCTAAATAGTACGCTTGGACTACCCGTTCATCTGAGGATGAAATGTTGTGATCTAGTCAACCCGCGTACCCAACTCACATTGTACTGCCCTCTAGAAATGCGAGGTAAATTGTGTGCCTCGATCATAAATGATAGACACGAGCACACCGTGAAGGCGGATGATCTCCCGAATATAAATCTCTGCCAACCGTTCCGAAGAATAGGTAACTGCCACAGGAATGAAGTGTTCTAACTTTGTCAGCCTAACCACAATGACTCAAACGGCATCGAACTTCCTCTGAGTCTGTGGGAGTCCAACAACAAAGTCCATAGTGATACGTTCCCACTTCCACTCACGAATCTCCATCTTCTAGAGCAAACCATTGGGTCTCTAATGCTCATATTTCACCTACTGACAATTCAGGAACCCAGCTACATAAGCAACTATATCCTTCATCATCCTCCTCCACCAATAATGCTGCCGCAAGTCCTGGTACATATTGGCGGCGCCCGGATGAATAGAATACCGAGAACTGTGGGCCTCCCCTAGAATCAACTCACGAAGCCCATCAACATTAGGCACACACGCGTAACCCTGCATCCTTAAAACTCTGTCACCACTAACAGTAACCTGCTTGGCACCACCGTGTTGCACTGTGTCCCTAAGGACTAACAATAAGGGTTGTCATACTGCCGATCTCTGATACGCTCAAAAAAAGAAGATCGAGCGATGGTGCAAGCTAGAACACAGTTGGGCTCTGAAATATCCAACCTCACAAACTGGTTGGCCAAAGTCTGAACATTTGTAGCTAGCGGCCTCTCACCTACTGGAATGAACGCAAGGCTACCCATACTCACTACCTTCCTACTCAATGTGTCGGCCACCACATTGGCCTTCCCCGGATGATACAAGATGGCGATATCATAGACTTTCAATAGCTCTAACCACCTTCTCTGCATCAAATTGAGATCCTTTTGCTTGAACAAATACTGAAGGTTGTGATGATCCGTGAAAACTCACACGACACGCCATAAAGATGGTGCCTCCAAATCTTTAGCGCATGAACAATGAATGTCAACTCTAAATCATGAACAGGGTAACTCTTCTCATGAACCTTCAACTGCCGAGACGCATATGCAATCACCCTGCCATCCTGCATCAATACAGCTTCGAGCCCAACACGGGAGGCATCACAATATACCGTGTAAGATCCAGAACCTGATGGTAACACCAACACTAGTGATGTAGTCAAATTTGTCTTGAGCTTCTGAAAGCTCTCCGCACACTCGTCTGACCATCTGAATGGCGGACCCTTCTGGGTCAACCTGGTCAACAGGGCCGCTATAGATGAAAACTCCTCCACAAATCGACGGTAATAACCCGCCAAACCCAAGAAGCTCCTTATCTCCAAGTCTGGCGTGGGTCTAGGCTAGTTCTTGACTGACTCAATCTTCTTAGGATCTACCTGAATGCACTTTGTTGATACTACGTGGCCCAAGAAATTGACAGAACCCAACCAAAACTCGCTCTTCAAAAATTTAGCATACAACTGACTGTCCCTCAGAGTCTAGAGCACTGTCCTAAGGTGCTGCTCATGCTCCTTCCAGCTGGGGAGTATATCAAGATGTCATCAATAAACACAATCATGAAAGAATAAAAATAAGGCTTGAACACTCGATTCATCAAGTCCATAAATGATGTTGGGGCATTGTTCAACCCAAAGGACATCACTAGAAACTCATAGTGCCCACACCGCATCCGAAAAGCTGTCTTAGGGACATCGGATGCCCTAATCCTCAACTGATGGTAGAGATATCTCAAATAAATCTTTGAAAACACCTTTTCACCCCTGAAGCTGATCAAATAAATCATCAATCCTCGGCAACGAATATTTGTTCTTGATGGTGACTTTGTTCAACTGCCGATAATCTATACACATCCTCATAGACCTGTCCTTCTTCTTCACAAACAAAACCAGTGCACCCTAGGGAAAGACACTAGGTCTAATGAAGACCTTATCGAGCAAATCCTGCAATTGTTCCTTCAATTCTTTCAACTCAGTTAGGGCCATCCGATATGGCGGAAAGGAAATGGGCTGAGTGCCCGAAGCCAAATCAATACAGAAATAAATATCCCTGTCGGGTGGCATCCTGGCAGGTCTGCAGGAAATACCTCTAGAAACTCACGAACAATAGGCACAGGATCCATAGAGGGAACCTCAGCACTAGAATCACGAATATAAGTCAAATAAGTCAAACACCCCTTCTCGGCCATATGCTGAGCCTTCATATAAGAAATAACCCTGTTAGTAAAATGTCCAGGAGTCCCTCTCCACTCTAATTAAGGCAACCACGGAAAGGCTAATGTCACTGTCTTGGCATGACATTCCAAAATAGCGTGATAAGGTGACAGCCAATCCATACCCAATATAACATCGAAATCCACCATATCTAAGAGCAGAAGGTCTACACTAGTCTCAAGACTCCCAATAGTGACCATGCACAAACTATATACACGATCTACAACAATAGCATCCCCCACAAGTGGGGACACATATATAGGGGCACTCAAAGAATCACAAGGCACAACCAAATATGAAGCAAAATAAGATGACACATGCTCAACCTATTAGATTGCAAATGGCTAAGGAGACTGGGAGTGAGATTTCTTTCTAGGATGCAGCCAGTGTTGCCAGACGAGTCGAGATGGTTCTTGTACAGAGAGGTCAGGGGTCGGACAAGAGACCTCGTCATTCTAGTGGATTCAGCGACGCCTCATCTAGAGGCAGGGGTACTTTTGCTAGAGGCCATCCTCCCAGGCCATTCCATTCAGCGGTTCGGGCATCCCACAGTGCTTCAGGGAGTCGTGGTTCTTAAGTACCTCCTTCTGGGCAGCCAACCTATAGTGCACCATCAGCTCCTATCAGAGCACCTCTTCTTCAGAGTTATCATCAGGGTTAGTCGGCTCGTCCGGGTCAGTGTCAGTTTCTACAGCCACAATATCATGATGGATGTTTCGAGTGTGGTGATTATGGGCATATCCGGAGGACCTGTCCGAGATTATTGGGTGTTCAGCCACATCATCAGGGTTCTCATGCCATGGTTCCGGAACCAATTTTTGCACCGCCTGCTCAGCCAGCCAGAGGCAGGGGTCAGGTATTCAAAGGTAGGGTCCAGACTATTAGAGGTGGAGGCCCGCCATCTAGAGGTCGTCTCAGGGATATGGTTCAGAATGGTGGGGCCCAGCCCCGATGTTATGCTTTTCCAACCAAACCTGAGGCTGAGTCATCCGATGATGTCATTACAGGTACTGTTTCAGTTTGCAGTAGACATGCTTCAGTTCTATTTGACCTGGGATCTACTTACTTCTATGTGTCATCTTATTTATTTAGTTGCTTCATATTTTGCTTCACACTTTTACATCTTTCTTGGACTTTGGAATTGTAGGTTTCTTTGAGGACTTACGAGCTAAGGAACCAGGTTCCTATTCCACCTCATCATCCATATCAACAACTAGTGTAGAAGGCATTACCTTCTCATTCACAACCTTTCCATCTTTCACCAACCTCCTCTTCTTCTTTTCCTCTTTGTTTTTCCTTAACACTAACTCAAGTTCTTCCTTCTTCAGCAACCTCGTGATAGGTCTCTTATAAGTTTTTCCCTGGGGAGGTGCCTTTCTACTCCTACCACTAATGAAATACAATTTTCTTCTTCACTATCCTCATTCTCCTCCTGATACAGAGATCGCATCTCAGGAACCACAATTGATAATGGCTCAGTATAGAAATGAAAATAGGGGGAAGGATCAGTACTGACCTTGGGTTCTTGTGAAGAACTAGGGGTTTTATCCCAATTAGAGCCAGAGGGATCTTCTTGGGCTAAGGGATCAGGCCCCTGAGTTGGCTCCCCAGTAGTACTATCAGGTGTCGAGGTTTTGACAGGCATCAGTTCCCTACCCTCGACCCTTGTACCATTATCTTCCCCCTGAGACTCAGTCACACCCTTATAACCTCCAACCAAACTTCCTTCAGTAGTGATTGAAATCATATTTTATATACCTTCCTATTCTTGTAATTCCAAAGTAGCTTCAGAAGGCATAAGAGGAGCATTACATGTAGGATCAAAGCATGGGGCTGTCATTGTCGATATTTTGCGACTCCGATGAGAACTAGTACTCGACTGGGTTGAATAGGAAGTAGAGGGTGGTTGTGACTCTAGCTTAGGGTAAGGACTAGACGAAGTGGGGAGTGTGGGCTATATCACTAGTGTTTCAACGGATCAGGACACAGTGGGTACGATGCTCGCAACATTTTGGGTTTCCTAATTTTCAAACATGGTGGATAGTAATGAGTTGAGCAAGAGAGTGTTTGGTTTGAAGAAGGAAAAGAGGAATCTTAGATTTTTTATGTGAACAGTTATGAAAGTGACTGTGAGTGGATTTATTTAAGAGAGGTGAGGAACTGCTTAGGAACGGGTATCAATTTTGGGTAGTCGGGTCGCTTCATAATGGGTGAGACGCTTGGGTTCAAAAAGCGGGAACAAAAAGCTGACATTTTAATGATGTGGCACTGTTTCAGTCATTTAAAAATTGTGCATGAGAGTACAGAGGAACTACTGACCTGTGTCAAGGAAACCAGGTTCCCTAACATATTTTGTAAATGTAAGCCTCATCCTTTGACCAACGTGCAACGCATTAGCGACTTGTTTGCTCTGTAATCATCATGTGTGTCTACCTGTAATGGTATAGAGATGTTACACCCTATGTTTTCATACGTACGCCATAAATAAATTGATGAAAGCTCAGAAATGAGATGTTCCATCCCGCATTTTCATACGTTAAAGTTGTTGTCGTAAGTTAATAGACATAAGTTCGGGAATGAGATTATTTTGAGACTATAAGCATTATGATATTTCAAACAAGTGATAAGTAAATTTTTGAAGGTGAGCGGGTAAGCGAATTGAAAAAAATGAGTTTTCGTCAAAGTTTGACGTTATGAGATAAAATACGGTCCAAGCTACAATATCATGTATTTATGGACTAGTGCCATACAAGGTACCACATGACCATGCTAGTAAGGTGTATAAGGTGTGTTGAAAAGGAGTGATATTTTAAGTAATTTGAGATAATTCTTAATTATGTGTGTAATTGGTTAATTATTGGTTGATGGGAGATTAACAAGTTAATCAAGAGATTAGCTATAAATCACAAATTTTGGATGAGTCTAAATCCTACCCCAACGTGGAAGCCCACCACTATAATTAGTGACTCATAAATGATGTTGCAAAGTGGAAAAGTTAGATGAATTTTGTGTGGCTTAGTCATTATGCAAGTAGGGCCCACAAACATAAGAGGTCTTTTACCTCATTAAGGAATGTTATATTACAAAAGTAACGATGGGCCTCTCTAAATCACAAACAGAGACACTTACAATTGCAAAGTAACGGATGAAGTCACAAATTCCGAGATACAGAGCCTAGTATGGTCGAGCGCCTATGAGCGAACCTACTACGGCGGAGCAGTTACACATTTCGAGCCTTATAAGGCGGAAATCTATTTAATTTGCTATATCGAGGGAGTTGAGTCAGTATCAACAGAAAAGTATATCTCCAGATCATCTTTGACTCCCAGTTACTTTCAGTCATTATATTATCAGTTCAATTTCAACTTTTAGTTATTTTATTGCCTTGCATACTCGGTATATTATTTCGTACTAACGTCCCTTTTTTGAAGGACGCGGTATTTCATGCGTGCATGTTCAGATAGATAGACGGTAGACCTCCTCATTAGGTGTTTCCCGAGTTCAGATTTATCGGTAAGCTCCACGTCCTTCAGAGTTGTCGGGTCTAAAGTTTTGTGTACTTCTTGTGTACATATGTATATAGGTTATGTGTAGGTAGGGGTCCTGTTCCGATCATAGTACATCCATCAGTAGAGACTTGTAGACATATCCTATCAGTTAGTACAGTATGTAAGGATTCTAGGCCTTGTATGTATATTTTGTTGGTTTGTCAGCTATAATAGTTATGAAGGCCTTGTCGGCCCAGCAATATATTGATTTTTAGTCAGCATTAGATTTTGTTTAGTTGTATATTTTGCTTCGCAAATTGTCTTTCCATGTGGCCATGGACACAGTATGACATTATATGTTCAGATTCCTTTAGTCGCAAGTTGGTACGCAAAGATAGGTGAGGCACCGGGTGCCCGTCGCGGCCCATGGTTTGGGTCGTGACAAAAGTGGTATCAGAGCAGTCCTGTCCTAGGGAGTCTACAAGCCGTGTCCAGTAGAGTCTTGTTTATGGGTGAGTTGTGCACCAGACTTATAAGCAGGAGGTTACAGGGCATTTAGGATTGTCACTCTTTCTTCTTACTCTAGATCGTGTGGTAGAGCTCAGTTATAAGAACTCAATTTACTAAACTCTATCTTATTCATAATACGACGATGCCTACATGTAGAAAGACGATTGGTAAGAGAGATATTTGTCGAAGAATTGAGTCAGAGGAACTCGATTTTGTATCATGCTTATGATGAGTAAATGTAAAGTTTTCAGCAGAACATGTGTGTAAGCTTCTTGATAAGGAGCCTTAAGGCAAGAATATCTACCCATATGGTGAAAAGAAATGAGAGATTCAGGAGGTAGATATAAGTTTCAACAAATAAAAGAAGCAAGGTGAAAAAGGGTACGAGGTACCCAGCTAGTGAAGATTATCATTGTTTACCATTCAAGAAGAGTTCAACAGTAACAGAGGTATGTACAATTAGCCACACACATCCTAGTTATTCTCCATGGGATCCAGTAGATATGGTTTAAGAGAAGGACGATATATCGGTATCCGGCTAGGGTTAGAGAAAATGGTGAATAGATTATTTGAGTTAGTTGACATTTCTGAAGGGTATTGCAAATGTTCTAATAGATCTCCTTGTGAGACACCCAGATGGATGGATTGTTTTGTGTCAGCTAGATATGAGTACTACAAAGATAGGCATTGGAAGTCTGGAAGGGATAAATATTATCTTAGTGTGGCTCCCATCCCTAGTAGAGAAAGAATGATAGGCAATCCGAAGAGCTAGTAGATAGAGCAAGGGGAGGTAAAGGTAAAAGAATGTCTTGTTTGAGTTATCAGAATAAAGTGATAGACATAGATGTTAGCGGAAAATAAGAAGATAGTTAATGAAGCATTATGAGTAAGATATGATACATGGATAACAACGATGGATTAAAAAGATGACAGTATTACAAAGTCTATAGTCAAGTGATGGAAGAGACGAGATGTGACAGGCCTTAAGACAACAAAAGAGTATAGGCCATACAGTCATATCCTCATTTTGAGAAATAAGTTCATGAATCCAACGCGACTACCAGAAGGAAAAGTTAAACCCCAGAATAATAGAAATCAATATAGATTGGTGAACAAGATAAACTAAACATGAATTAGGGACTAAGTGATTTGATAATGGTCGGCATCATGAGAATTTCATATCGCGTTCCGGCGAATAATATAATGGACGACAGAAGAGGATTCATGTGAAATTTAGAGAATGGTCATTCAGGAAGACGCTTCCCTAAAACAAGCAATGTGAGCAAAGTTAAGCTTAAGGGACTATATGTGCCAGTTCTCATGAGTAAGGAATTTCGTTATCCTTGGTGCAGAAGGATTCCCCCAAGGCGAGTAAGAATCATCAATTATGTGAAAAGACGACAAATATAAAGAGGTAAGACATCTATAGGTAGATCGTCGTAACTCTAAATCTTAGTACTCCCCTAAAGGGGGGAATATGGAGTGATGTGGCATTAAGTCATAATTAAGTGGTTCTAGTAACTATGGAATGGTAAAGTAAGAATGCGATAAATATGAGAAAGGGATAAGATTGAACTTACTCAAATTCTATTGATATGCTACGATTCCAGAACATTATGCAAACACGGCATCATGTAGAGGAAGTAAGGGTTCCTGCTCGAGATGTTATTGATAGATAAGGACCAGTGTGAGAGTAAGTTAGGACAAAGGAAATGACCCAAGAAAAATTATGTGGAATATTTATATGAGGATGGGCCATGAAATACTTAGCAGTTGATTTAGGAAGAGCCTAGTTATGGTTATACAAGAGGATACAAACAAATCAACAGATCGTGCAAGATAAATATAGTGAACCCCAACATGGGGAATTCAGTCTCGCAGATATGATATCGTGATCCTTGAGAAATATTCATATAGGAGTTGGGTAGTTAAAGGTACCATATGAGTGTTATGGAAATAAAAGAGAGTGCCACTAGGAAGACAGTCAAAATATTAGTTCAGAAGCAACCCTACAAGCATAAGGATGTGGAGTTAAGTAACTACGGATAATTATAGGTGAGTACGAACATCAAGAATTCCATCCGGTATAGGATGTAATAAGATTGCAGCTTTACTAGGGCCAGAAGGTATCCCTAAGTACTACAGCAAAGATTTGATAAGGAAATAAGGAAAGAGGCTTAAACCTAAGCTCAGTGACCTAAGGAGGGGATGGTCTTATAACAACAGTCTCACAACAATATTGTATGTACTCCATAAGAAGTGACACCTACCGTGGCTAATAAATGGGAAGTAAAATCAGAAATAATATTCAAGATCATATGAGTGGTATGGAATTCCAACATGCGTGAGAACTAAGATAAGCTAAGTATGCACGCAACAAAGGGGCAGAAAGACCAGGAAAAGTAATGTTTTATGTTTAAAGAAATCTGAGAAGGAACGAAAAGAATTATTCGATTAATGATCCAGAGTTAGTTACGTTACGAACGCACTTAAGAGTTTGGAGTTTTATACATGCAGCATATACATTGTAAATCATACAGCCATAGAAGATTCCGGTATAAGTTAAAAGAAAGAATTGAGCTAGGTCATAGATAAATGATTGAATTGTTAAAAGATTGTATCATGGATACCCCATAGCGCCATGAAAGGCTAAAAGTAATAATTGATACCATGAGCAGCAAGTCGAGAGATAGCTTAAGCTTACATAAGTCTGATCAGAAGGAGGAGGAAACTAAAGAGTTACATCAATGAAGTAAATCATGAATCTGATTATTGGACCCAAAAAATTATAGACCTCGTGATTGAGAACATTGTAGGATTACTCTTAGATACCAGAGGTGCAAGAGAGATAGTACATTAGTCATATTCTATAATGTCTCTATGATAAATCCAGTTAGAAGAAGTACCGGCCTCATAATAAGTCGGTATGAAGCTCCCATCGGGTTGTGTATGCACCAGAGGTGCAAGTATTATAATAGAGCTTTAAGTTATGAACGCGAATTATACCTATGTGGAAGGGAGGTCATGAAAGGGATAGAAGATATGATGCAAGATTTTAAGATAGGTGAGGTAAAGGTGAATAATGTACGAGATACTCAAATGCAGAAGGTTGTGAATAGTATATACTTTGGATAAAAGGCTAAAAGCGCGGGGATTCAGAATCCAGGCATGATAGCAACGCCGTCAGCAGCATACCTTCCAGCCTATGGTTTCTTGGTATCGAAAGGTCTAGTTAAGAGAGTAAAAGAAGAGTTAGAGATGATGTGATGTCTCGCTTGATAATTTAGGATTACACAAGGAAATCTATGGTGCAAGCAAGTTGAAGGAAGGTTGCGAGTAGTATAAATAGACATGTATAGGTCGCAAGCTAAAGTATGGTAAAGCGACAAGGTTTTTTAGGAAGACAGGAGTAAGGATCAGAAAGGGCGAGTGAGAAGGTGACGAGAAATGGATAAGTCCTCGGGATTAAGCCCAGGAAAACAAAAGAGCTAATGGTTTCTCTAAGTTATAGAAAGATCAGTATAGCCTGAATGAACTCAAAGGAGTCTAAGACTAATATCATTTAGAAGAGATGAAATGATGCCCTGGTAATACAATAAGGGTGTAATTGTGATAGATAAAAAATGACGTTTAGGCCTTCGATTGAGTAACGAGTTGAATAAAAAATAAAAAGGGTTTTCAAGAATGGTACAGGATTAAAAATCCACGTAAGGTGAATAACATTGGGATGCTATAAAATACGATTATTGAAGTACAGTATCTCCCCTAAGTGGATCAGGAAAATCACTTCAAATATTCCTCGATGCAACGTAAGCCCTAGTGGCAATGTATTACGTAAGAGGTTTCAAGTTATCAGTAGTAGATTGTAAATCAATATTAAGGTGAATCAACAATAGATGGATAAAGTTCCAACGTATGAGAGAAAATAAGGATTCCATTCTTTAAATGAATAGTAATAAAGAAGAATTGAAGGACATGGATTTATACATCTATGATAAGAAGCAACGAGAGTAACCTGGAGTTTGGTAGCAAACCTCAGTAACGATAAATCGAAGTAAGAGTTATGACAGTAAAGTCATGCGGATAGATAACCAGGTCTATGAAATAAGATATAGCAACATTCATAGGTTCGACAAAGTACCGAGAAAAGAACTTCAGTATACCTATAGATGCCCAGAGGGACATATTATCAAGCTTACAAAGTAATGCCTAGAGATTGGCTAAAAGCTGGAGGAAAAAGGAGAGGAGAACCGCATAGGTGCACTTACAAGGAAAAAGTTATACAGGTTGCATGATCGAAGGTAGCAGCAGTTACGAGATTGGAAGAATTCCGACCATAGGTCGTGAGGTGAGAAAGAGACCTAAAGGTGGAACTGCCCTAGACTTTGGATTTATTCACAGAACAATTGCCTAAATGGCAAGGAAAGTATTAAGTATTCACAAGAGCTATAAGTTATGATAATGATAAGTGCATCAATAAACATTCGAGGACGAATGTTCCAAAGGGGGGATGATGTTACACACCATATTTTCGTACATAAGCCATAAATAAGTTGATGGAATCTTGGAAATGAGATGTTACATCCCGCATTTTCATACGTTAAAGTTTCATCGTAAGTTAATCGATGTAAGTTTGGGAATGAGATTATTTTGAGACTATAAGCATTATGCTATTTCAAACAAGTGATAATTAATTCGTGAAGGTGAGAGGGTAAGCGAATCGAAGAAAATGAGTTTTCGTCGAAGTTTGACATTATGAGATAAAATACAGTCCAAGCTACAATACATCGTATTTATGGACTAGCGTCATACAAGGTACCACATGACCATGCTAGTAAGGTGTATAAGGTGTGTTAAAAGTGAGTGGTATTTTAAGTAATTTGAGATAATTCTTAATTATGTGTGCAATTAGTTAGTTATTGGTTGATGGGAGATTAACAAGTTAATCAAGAGATTAGCTATTAATCACAAATTTTGGATGAGTCTAAATCATCCCCCAACGTGGCAGCCCACCACTATAATTAGTGACTCATAAATGATGTTTGCAAAGTGAAAAATTTAGATGAATTTTGTGTGGCTTAGTCATTATGCAAGTAGGGCCCACAAACCCACAAACATAAGAGGTCTTTTACCTCATTAAGAAATGTTATGTTACACCCCGTGTTTTCGTACGTAAGTCATATATAAATTGATGGAAGCTCGGAAGTGAGATGTTACATCCCGCATTTTCAAGTTACCTCACAAACCTAAGATCAACTGGGGTAACTTGACCAAGGACAAACCTCAAGAGTTAGGGGAGAAGTTGCTGGCTATGAGGGACTGGATGAGTAGGGGGACGCATCTAGTATGAGATTCACGACTGCGGATTGCATTAGGGTAGTTGCTAGAGAAGTCTTAGGGGTCACGAAGGGCTCTCCTGGGGTCATAAAGGGGATTGGTGGTGGAATGGAGAGATTCAAGGTAAAGTGGAAGCTAAGAGAGCTGCTTATTTGAAGCTAGTAGGGAGTACAAACGAGGAGGAAAAAAGGACTTATCGAGAGTGTTACAGAAAGGCAAAGAAAGAGGCAAAGTTAGCAGTTACGATATCTAAGAACGCGACGTTTGCTCGCTTGTAAGAGGAGCTCGAGGTCAAATGCGGGGACAAAAGGTTGTACCGATTGGCCAAGGTGAGGGATAGGAAATCCCGCGACATAGACCAAGTCAAGTGCATCAAGGACGAGGATGGAAAAGTGTTGATGGACGAGGAACTCATTAGGAGAAGATGGCAGACATACTTTCATAAACTGTTGAATGAGGAGGGGATAGACGCATTGTGATGGGTGAGTTGGAGAACTCTGAGATTCGGCGAGATTTTGTGTACTGTACGCAGATTACGGTAGAGGAAGTGTAAAGGGCGATGTGTAAGATGTGCAGGGGCAGAATGACGGAGCCAGATGAAATCCCAGTGGAATTCTGGAAGAGCGCGGGGCGGGCAGGTTTGGAGGGGCTCACTAGGCTGTTTAATGTTATTTTTAAGACAAAGAAGATGCCTGAAGAATGGATGTGGAGTATGATGGTTCCGCTTTACAAGAACAAGGGTGATATCCAAAATTGCAACAATTATAGGGGTATCAAGTTGTTGAGTCACACTATGAAGGTTTGGGAGAGGGTGGTGGTGGCCAGGGTGAGGAGGTGCGTGTCTATTTTCGAGAATCAATTTGGATTCATGTCGGGGCGTTCGACTACGGAAGCGATTCATATGGTAAGGAGATTAGTGGATCAATGCAGGGAGAGGAAGAAGGATTTGCATATGGTATTTATTGACCTTGAGAAAGCATACGATAAAGTTTCGATGGAGGTGTTTGGAGGTTACCAGTGTTCCGGTAGCGTACATTAGGTTGATTAAGGATATGTATGATGATGCTAAGACTCGGGTGAGGACTGTGGGTGGTGACTCGAAGCATTTCCTTGTGGTGATGGGGTTGCACCAGGGATCGGCTCTTAGCCCCTTTTTATTTGTCTTGGCGATGGATGTACTGTCGCATCACATCCAAAGGGAGGTGTCTTGGTGCATGTTATTTGCCGATAAAATAGTGTTAATTGACGAGACACATAACGGAGTTAACACGAGGTTGGAGGTTTGGAGACAAACCTTAGAGTCTAAAGGTTTCAAACTGAGTAGAACCAAGTCAAAATACTTGGAGTGCAAGTTCAGTGACGGGACCCATGATGCAGACGTAGAGGTTAATCTTGGTGCTCAAGTTATCCCCAAGAGAGAGAGTTTTAATTATCTCGGGTCTATTATCAAGGGTAACGGGGAGATTGACGAAGATGTCACGCATCGCATCGGAGCGGGATGGATGAAGTGGAGGCTAGCTTCCGGTGTTTTATGTGATAGGAATATGCCGCTAAGACTTAAGAGTAAGTTTTATCGAGTGGTGGTTCGACCAGCTATGCTGTAAGGGGCTGAGTGTTAGCCAGTCAAGAACTCCTATGTGCAGAAGGTGAGAGTAGCAGAGATGAGGATGTTGAGATGGATGTACGGGTGTACCAGGAGAGATAGGATTAAGAATGAATATATCCGGGATAGAGTGGGAGTAGCCTCCGTGGAGGACAAGATGCGTGAGTCGAGGCTGAGATGGTTCGGACATGTTAAGAAAAAAAGCATTTATGCTACTGTTAGGAGGTGTGAGAGGTTGGCCATGGAGAATTTGAGAAGAGGTCGAGGTAGGCCTAAGAAGTACTGGGGAGAGGTGATTAGGCAGGACATGGCGCTGCTTCAGCTCACTGAGGACATGACCCTTGATAGGAGGGTGTGGAGGTCGAGGATTAAGGTAGAAGGTTAGTAGGTAGTTTATAGTTGTTCACTGATAGTATTAGTAGCATGCATGTCCCTTCATATTCTAATATTTTTATTACGTGATGTGGTTTTGTTCGCCTCAGGTATTGTATTCCCTGTTGCTATTATTTGGTACTACTTATCCTTTATCTCTCTCTTTTTCTTTTTTCCTCCATCTTTTTTCCTTCTTTGCTTTCCTCTTATTATTCTTGCCCTTCCTGAGCTGAGCTTCTATTGGAAACAACCTCTCTACCTGCATTAGGTAGGGGTAAGGTCTGCGTACAGACTACCCTTCCCAGACCCCACCTGTTGGGATCAAACTGGGTTTGTTGTTGTTAAGGAATTTTATGTTACAAAAGTAATGATGAGCCTCTCTAAATCACAAACAGAGACACTTACAATTGCAAAGTAACACATAAAAGTCACAATTTTCATACGAAGTTATACAGCATAATAGCAACGTGATTTACAATTCTAAAGGAGCACGATATAATCTTTCTCAAGAATATCATACAGATTTTTTTCCTCTACTTCAATCTGTCGTTACGTGTTGCCGCAATTGACGTGTGTTAGAGGGATTGCCAAGAGAATCGCCTCAGGTATGTTAAGTCTAAGCCCTTCCTTCATTTTGGCATGATCTCGTAACTACATGTGTTTGATAACGAGGCATAAAGAGAAGTTCATACTCCTGAATTTATATACATTATCCTAGTCTCATAAGTTACAGTATTCTCCCTTATTGGGGCTTTATATTCAACTGAGTATTGTCTTCTTCCAGTCAAGAGAACAGAGGGTCTATATATATATACAGTATTACAGTATTTTCACCACCATCGAGCTATAATCGGTGGGCAAGCCCCTATTGGGAAACCTCAGATCAGATGGTAAGTTATATACTGAGCTTGCTGTGGTCGAGCGCCTATGAGCGAGCCCAGCATGGCCGAGATACAAAGCCTAGTATGGCCGAGCGCCTATGAGTGATCTTACTACGGCGGAGCAGTTATATGTTTTGAGCCTTATAGGGCCGGACAACTATTTTATTTACTATATCGAGAGAGTTGAGTCAGTATCAGCAGGAAAGTATATCTCTAGATCATCTTTGACTCCCAGTTACTTTCAGTCATTTTATTATCAGTTCAGTTTCAACTTTCAGTTATTTTATTGACTTGCATTCTCGGTACGTTATTTCGTACCGGCGTCCCTTTTTCAGGGGACGCTGTATTTCATGCGTGCAGGTTCAGACAGACAGACGAGTAGACCTCCTCATTAGGTGTTGACCGAATTCAGCTTTATTGGTAAGCTCCACGTCCTTCGGAGTTGCCGGGTCTAAAGTTTTGTGGACATCTTGTGTATATATGTATATAGGTTATGGGTAGGTCGGGGCCTTGTTCCAATCACAGTACATCCACTAGTAGAGGCTTGTAGATAGGGGTGCGCATTCGGTACTTCGGTTCGGTATTTAAGAATTTCGGTTCGGTATTTTGGTATTCGATTTATCAATTGTGTATACCAAATACCGTACCAAAATATTTCGGTATGGTTCGGTATTTCTTATTTTGGTTCGGTACGGTTTCGGTTCGGTTTCAGTTTAAACCAAATCTATGTTATAAAGCTTTTGTCTATTCAAATCTGTAGCTATTCGGGTTGAAAAGATATAAAGACAACACAAAAAATAGATTGTAGATAACAAATATGTAAAAAAAAGAGGGCAAAAAGTACGAAACAAAATCATTATTTTGTTAATTATATATCTGTAAAATATATAATTGCTACAGAGTACAGAGAGATGCAAGTTTGAAGCAAAATAATCTTTTCTCATGTTACACGTAACACAAGCATAATCGTGTCTCGCAGACTCGCACTCTTACTCCAAAGATAGAGAAGCACAATATAATTTCCTAAAGAAATATGGTACTATGCAACCAATATTTTGGTAATCTTTCCAAATCGACCTTTCCGAGACTTCCTTTTTATTTTTAAATTCCTGTTACATAGGAGATTTGGAGATGAAAAGGAACAAGGATTTTAATAGATTCCATCTCTTTGTATCAGATTTTCGTCAGTATCATTAGACTGTAGAAACTTGAATCCGATGTTTTCTCATTTTGTCAAGTTTTAACAGATCGTGAGATTGAAAATATAAAGAGAAATGTGAAAGCCAAAGTGAGAATCATGAATTACAAATCGAAGTATGGACAATTGATAGCAATAGAATTTAAAAACAAAGAGCTTCATGCCTAGCGGATCGCTTAAAAAACAAATCGTACAAATAAAAAATTGGTATTTCGGTATATCGAAATACCGAAATATCAAAAATCCAATACCGTATACCGAAACAAAATACCGAAATACCGAAATTTCTGTACCGAATTAGACCGAAATACCGAAAATCGAAATACCGAAAATCGAAATACAGAATTAATTCGGTTCGGTTCGGAATTTGGTTTTTCAAATTTTATGCCCACCCCTACTTGTAGACATATATTGTCAGTTAGTGCAGTATGTTAGGCTTGTAGTCCTTGTATGTATATTTTGTTGGTTTGTCAGGTATAGTAGTTATAACGGCCTTGTCGGCCCAGTTGTATATTGACGTTTGTCAGCGTTAGCTTCCGTTCAGTTTTATATTTTACTTCGCAAATTTTCTTTCCATGTGGACATAGCCAAAGTATGACATTATATGTTCAGAGTCCCTTAGTCGCAAGTTGGTATACAAGGATAGGTGAGGCACTAGGTGACCGACGCGGCCCATCGGTTTGGGTCGTGACAAGAGATAAGTTAGACTTTGCCAGAAAACACTTTTTAGCTATTTTACCTGTACTTTTCTTTCATAGCCAATCATCAAGGGACCAGGTCCTTAGCTTGATTTCATCAACCCTAGTGCCAAACGATTCTTTTCAAAGTGCTCTCTGCTCAGTGCTTTCGTGAATATGTCTGCAATTTGATCTTATGTGTTACAAAATTTCATGCAGATGAGCCCTTTTTCAACGTTGTCTCTGAGAAAATGGTGTTGCACATAAATATTATTTATTATCTTATGTTGAACTAGATTCTTGGCCATGTTGAGAGAACTGGTATTGTGTAGTAAGGGCATGCAATCATAAAACACACCAAAATCTTTCAGCTGCTGCTTAATTCACGGCAATTGAGCACAACAAGAGGCAGGCTCCACATATTCAGCTTCTGCAGTTGAGAGGGCCACTGAGTTTTTTTTTCTTGTACCCTATGAAATCAGACATGAACCCAGAAAATGTGCCATGCCAGAAGTGCTTTTCCTATCCACCAGATATCCAGCGATCAACATCAGCATACCCAATTAAATCAAAATTGTCTCCTGAGGGATAGTAGAGAACCAGGTCTTATGTCCCTTTGAGATATCTAAGATTCTCTTGGAAGCCTTCAGATGAGATTCTTTTGGATTATTGAAACCTGGCACAAAGTCCCACACTAAAAACAATATCTAGTCTCCTTGTTGTGAGATACAAGAGTGACCTTATGATACCTTTATACATGGTCTCACTCACTGAGGAACCAAGTTCATCCATGTCCAGGCGAGTGGCTGTGGAAATTGGAGTATCAATGATTTTTTATCCTTCCATGTCAAATCTCTTCAGCAGCTCCTTGATGTACTTCTGCTGACTTATCATTGTTCCCTTAGGGGTTTGCTTCACTTGTAAACCCAAGAAGAAATTCAATTCCCCCATCATACTCATTTCAAACTCACTCCCCATTACTTTTGCAAATTTCTCACACAGAGAATCATTCGTTGCTCCAAAATTGATATCATCAACATAGACCTTCACAATGAGCAGGTTCCTCCCTCGTTTCTTCAGAAAAGGGGTGTTGTCAATTGTTCCTCTTGTAAAGACATTTTCTAGAAGAAATTTTGACAACCTTTCATACCAAGCACGAGGAGCCTGCTTTAGCCCATATAAAGCCTTGCCAAGTTTAAATACATCCTCAGGATGCTCATTATTCTCAAATCTAGGTGGTTGCTTGACGAAGACTTCTTCCTTTAGAAAACCATTCAGAAATGCACTTTTGACATCCATTTGGAACAGTTTGAATTCCATATGAGATGCAAAGGCAATGAGGATTCTGATGGCTTCCATTCGAGCAACTGGAGAAAAAGTTCAATCATAGTCAATGTTTTTTCCTGATTGTAGCCTTGAACTACTAGCCTTACCTTGTTCCTTGTTCCTTGTTCCTTGTTGTGTTTCAAAACTCATCAAGTTTGTTTATGAATACCCGCCTGGTTCCTATAACAGTTAGGTCAGCAGGTCGTGGAACCAGGTGCTATACATTGTTCCTCTAAAATTGATGGAGTTCTTCTTGCATAGCTGTAATCCAATCTGCATCTTTTAATGCTTCCTTGATATTTTTGGGCTCAATTTGAGAGAGAAAGTCTGAGAAGGCAAGTGAGTTTCTTGTCTTTGATCTGGTTTGAATTCCTGAATCAAGAGGAGTGATTACATTTTCAAGAGAGTATGAACTTTTGTGCTTCCAGTTAGACACCTGAATCTCATTGTGAGAAGGTCCAGGTATTTCTGACTATGATCCCTAGTTGCTTCTCATCTCAGTATGTGGGGTGCCTTGGACAACATCGATAACTCTGTTCTCAGCTTCAATTGTTGTGATTGAGGGCCAAGTTCCTCTCCATTAGTTAGAGATATGGTTGCACCATCCTCATTTTATTCCTTGATGTGGATCATTATATCAGCCTTTCTGTTTGCCATGTCAATGACTTCACCAGGGACAGTTGACTGTTCTCCGTCCTGATCACCCGTATCATGTGAATCCTTTCCATACGAGTGATGAGATTTATCAAAGATCATATGTATGATTTCCTCAACACATTGAGTTCTTTTGTTGTATACTTTGTAGGCTTTGCTTTGTGATGAATAGCCCAGAAAGATTCTTTCATCACTTTTGGCATAGAATTTTCCAAGTGTTTCCTTGCCATTGTTGAGAACAAAACATTTACAGCGAAATGTCCTTAAGTGTGTCAACTTGGGCTTCCTTCCGTTCAACAGTTCATATGGGGTTTTGTTTAGAAGGGACCTGATCATGCACATTTTCACCAAGTAGCATGCAATGTTGACGGTTTCTGCCCAGAAACCTTTTGCACTGCCACTGTCAATCAACATTGTTCTTGCCATGTCTTCAAGAGTCCTATTCTTTCTTTCCACAACACCATTTTGTTGAGGTGTTCTTAGAGCTGAAAATTTGTGAGTGATGCCATTTTCAGCACAGAATTCATAGAATTTGGCATTGTCAAATTCTGTCCCATGGTTAGACCTGATATATACTACATTATTGCTCATCTTCACCTGGATCTTCTTCACAAATGCAACAAACACTTGTAAGGTTTCATCCTTGGTTCTGAAAAACAAAGTCCAGGTGAATCTGGAATAGTCACCCACTATAGCGAAGATGTACTTCTTTCCTCCTCTACTTGGCACCCTCATAGGTCCACATAGATCCATATGGAGGAGATCAAGTGGCCTTGAGGTACTAACTTCCTTTTTGGCCTTGAAAGAGTATCTAACTTGCTTTCCTTTTACACATGCATCACACACCTTGTGATCCTTGAAGCTTGACTTGGGCAGACCACGAACCAGGTCCTTCTTGACCAATTATTTCACCAACGTAAACCTTGCATGACCCAGCCTTCTGTGCATAGTTCAACATCATCATCAACAACACTTAGAAAACTGAGATCCCCATTCTGCAAGGACAGAAAGTCAGCGACATAGATATTTTTGTATCTTTTGTCCACTAACACTACTTCACCAGTCATAAGATTAGTGATTGTGCATATATTTGACACAAATTTCACTTTGTTTCCCTTGTCATAGATTTGGGGAACACTCAGCAAATTATACTTCAACCCATTCACATAGTACACATTTTCAATTGAGTGAGAGAGAGACTTCCCAATCCTTTCAACTCCTAGAATATATCCCTTCTTGCTATTTCCAAAGGATACACTCCCTCCTTGCAGGGCCTTCAGTGAAAGGAAATCATTTGTACTTCCAGTCATGTGCTTCGAGCAGCCACTATCCATGTACCGTTGTTGGCTACTCCCTTTCACTGCTCACTACACAAGGAAATCAAGGGTTAGACTTAGGAACCCAAACAACTTTGGGTCCCTCGTAATAAGGAAAGGGGTGAATGAGGGCTCTTTTGGTCTAAGCAGTCATCACACATTTTTTATATGAGGGACCAAGTTCTCTAGCAATATTTACCTTTTTAGCAAAAACTTTATTTTTCTGTTGAGACTGAAATCTAGCCTTACAGGTTTCCTTAAAGTTTGCAGTATTACCATAGTTAGTACAGAGCCAGTTATCAGGTACAGTAACGTACTTGCGATGAGGGTTGTAGGGAGTCTTTTCCCTTTGGAACCCGATTCCCTGCCTGTTTCCCCCATTAATTGTATACATGGTAGTGATAGCATCAGAGGACCAAGTCCACTTGAGTGATTTTTCAAGATCACTCTTAACTCTACCTAGATCTTCCTGAAGTTGTTTGTTTTTCTCGAGTTCAGCACACAGACTAGATTTCACTAATTTTAGCTCATATTTAAGCCTAATATGTGTCTCATTCGCAACCCTTCCCTTTTGAAGAATCTCATGCCTACCTTCTCCTTTTAGTTCCTCAATTATTTCCTTTAGGTCTACAACCACTACTAATAGGTCATCTCTCTCATGCTCTATGTTAGCAACCTTTTCAGTTAAAACTTCTTTCTCATTTTTAACATACTCAATGGTCTCTTTTTGATCGACCACAACAATCACTAGATCATCTCTCTCATGTTCTGTGTTTGAAATTTTTTCAGTTAGCATCTTTTTCCTTCTTTAAGCTCTCAATGGTTTCCTTTAAATCTACCACAACGACTGCTAGATCATCTCTCTCATGTTCTGCTTCTCCTAGTTCCACAGTTAATATATTTTTATCATTTATAAGACTATGATAAACATCAATTAAACATTTGCCAAAGACATAAGTTTTTTCGGAGAATAAGACTTCAGATTTCTTTGAATATCTAGAAAGTTTACCTCATCATCATCATCATCATCAGATTGTGCCATCAGGGCAAAGATAGAGTCACACTCAGTTGCTTCACTTTACACTGCCATCATGGAGTTGTCACCTTGATCATCATCTTCTTCAGATTTGATGGAAGAAGTCCCCATCCAGCAAGAGCTTGTTTCACAACATTGCCAGTGATATCTTTTCTCTTGAATCGTTTTTCAGGAACTGGGTTCCTCTTAGTTGCTTTGTCTATGTTGAGTTTGTACTGATTTTGCTTGAGGAGAGGGAAATCCTTGATGAAGTGTCCTGGCTTACTGCACTTATGACATAGATCATAACCAATTGGCTTGCTGGAGCTGCCCCTTTTTGGATTGCCTCCATTTTTGCGAACCATTTTCTGAAATCTTTTTGTCAGGTAAGCCATATCAACATCCTCACCACCTGAGTCATTGTTGTCCGTCTTGAGGACCAGGTTCTTCTCCCTTTTGGGATCTCTTCTCTCATTCTTCTTCTTCTTCTTCTTCTTCATTTCATGAGTCTTCATATTGCCAACAAGTCCATCAATGGTCAGCTTCTATAGATCTTTTGCCTCTATGATAGCATTCACTTTGCTTTCCCATGAACCGAGTAATACATTAAGTATCTTCCTGATAAGTTTGTTCCTGGGGATGATTTCTCCAAGAGAGTGAAGCTCATTGATGAAAGATGTGAAGCGAGTGTGAATATCCTGAATAGACTCATCATCCTTCATTCTGAAAAGCTCATACTCTGTGGTTAGCATGTCAATCTTTGACTGCTTTACTTGTGTTGTCCCCTCATGAGCTGTTTGGGGAGCTTCCCATATCTCTTTAGCATATTGATATGCTGAAATTTTGTTGTACTCATCTGGTCCAATACCACATACTAGGATTTTCTTTGCTCGAAAGTTATTCTCTATAGCCTTGCGGTCAGCATCGTTGTATTCTTTTCTTGTTTTAGGAAATGTCATTGTTGGGTCTCCAATGGTCTTCATATGAAATCGTGCATCCTTGTCTTTCACAATCCATAGTATTGGTCGTTGAACCTTGGTGGTCTGTAGGTAGATTGACCTTCTTCAAAGTTTGGCGGAGCAGCCATGAGGATCTATTCTAGGTGTTAGCCTTATAGAAAGAACCTGCTCTGATACTAATTGATAGAAACTAAGGGTCCACCAAACTATATAGAGAACCAAGTTCTCTATTAGTTCCCACATAGCCCACACACACTGCAGTAAGTAAATGACACATTGGAATTTTACGCGAAAAACTCCCAGCTCACGGGATTAAAAATCACGACCTACCCTTATAGGGTTTCAACTCCACTACTGAGAACCTATTGTAACCTAGGAATAAACCTCTTAATCCTTCACTAACTTGTATCAACTCTATTACAAGCCACTTTGTAATAACTCTATTACAAAGATTTACAACTCGACTAACTCTAGCCAAGACACAAACACAAAGGTTTATGACTTACAAAGGTTTTCTACACAATGCTTCCAATTAAGATAAGTAGGAATTACAATTAAAGTACATTAACAAAGGTGAAACATAACTAAGGACATGTAATGACTCAATACAGGGAACTAGTCCGTTGTTATGTTGTTATTTGTTCTTGATGCCCTTGAGAATCACTTACCAAATTGATTGATTGCTTGAGAGTATGGGTGTTCATGGTTCTGTTTGGATTGGTTTTCCCTAAAAAGAAAACAAATCAAGTAAGTCGATTTTTAAAATATTGGAACCAAACCAAACCAATTAAGTCATTTTTTAGCGATACAGTTTTTGTCGATTTTTATCGATTTTTCGATTTTTTCGGTTATTTATCATTTTTTTTAAAAATATGAGACATACACTACCAAACACATATTTCAGCGACTATATTTTCAATGTAACACTACCAGACCAATTGATCTTTGAGAAATCTTTCATTTACCATGATATATTAATGATAATTGAATAAAATAGTGATGAATAAGTTACGTACTCAATTAAAAATTAATTATTTTTAACATGAAATAATTCTTGTACTTAGCAAAAGTAAACTACCAATCATACTAGAATGTAAAGGCAAATAATTAGATTATTGTAATAGCAAAGAACTAGGCTTAAAATACAAACAACTAGTATGTACCATAACATTTTAGAAACTTTATATAAAAATGTACATATATATAGGTGTAATAATAAATTTAGATAGATACTTCTGTAGTCTGTTTGGTTCAGTTTTTTCGGTTATTTTTTTTTATTAAAACCAAAACCAACCTGTTGACCCAAGTCACTGCATGGTTTTGAAGATTGACAAATGCCTACCCAGTTGAACCAGGTCCATCAGAGCAAACATCTCGAATGAACCAATTGGCACAAGAATCGTACATGCACAGGAGATAAATGCGATTTGTGAATTATCCATGAACTAAGAGGTTGTCTCCTAATGCGAAAAGGTTGCAAATTGATAAGGGGTTAGAGTTCGAGTTCAGCAAGGAGAGAAAAAAAGGAAGGAAGTTGAGATAAACACAAACTCTACCACCAAGTAAGAGTTGCATTCGAACTAAACAAGAGCATCTCAACTTCTGGCGCTATATAATATTGAAGTATTCCTACTGAAGAATCATTCGCACAAAGACAGAATTGAAGCAAGAACTGAAGGCAAAATTACCAGAGAAATTTTGCAAGCACAATCCTTGTGCGACACAAAGGCTACTGACCAGCTAGAAGAACCAGTTTCATCTGTTTTTCTTTCGAGTCTAGTTGGTTGTAGTAGGTGATTTAATATTGTATCTTTCAGCCTTATTAGAAGTGATTGTAATAGGTACACAGTGTTCAAGTTAGAGTTAACTTGAAGCTTGTCGCAATTAGCTAGTGGCTAGTTTGCTACAAAGGGATTACAGTTAGTCCTTAAGTTTACAAAAGAGTTTATTTTGTAAATGTTGTTTGTCTCAGAGTTGTAGTGAAGAGTTTGGAAAAATCCTACTGAGTAGTAGGTCGTGGTTTTTTCACCTTTTGAGCCAGGTGTTTTCCACGTAAAAATCTTTGTGTTTTTACTTTACTGCATTAATTATTCCGCACTAGTAGAAGTTGGAACACCAAGAAGAACTAGGTTCTTCTATTGAGGCAGCACTCGAAAATTGGACACCACACAAATCACCCCTCCCCTCTCCCCTCTCCCCCTCCCC